>JAQGBS010000361.1:0-22846 GCA_034698545.1 Acrobeloides obliquus
TCGTGGAGATGAAGAGTTAGATACTCTGATTAAGGCTACTATTGCTGGAGGAGGTTTGTATTTAGAACATATAAAAATTTTTTAGGATAGATAATAAATTTTTGGTGGTGTTTTAATGGCTTTTTGACCACCAAAAAAAATTTGATGCTAGCACCCATGGGTGCTGGGTGGGGTGCTAGCACCTACTTTCTCGAGCCCTTTAACAACTCCTTAAAAACCTATGATAGGCTAACTAAAAATATTAATATCTTAACTTTTAGGTGTCATCCCACACATCCATCGCTACCTCATGGGCAAGAAAAATCAAGGCGGTGCTCAACCTGGACCACCTGGCAAGCCTCAACAAGCATAAATTATTCATATTCTTCTTTCATCACTTATTTAATCGTATTTTTTATTGTTGTTCTTTTTTTCACCACATAATTTCTCCTGTAGTCAGTCTATTTGACTGATTATGATCTCTTATGCTATTTACTAGCTTGTTTTTTTCTCTTAATTTGTTAATATTTAACTCTATGCTTTACTCCATCTATATCGTATTTCAACTTGTTCGTGTTAGGGGTACAAACTTCTAAAGTGAATAAGTTTTCTTTCTTATGTCTTATTTTTTATTTTGTTGCAATCCTAGGTACTATTTTGGAACAGCGACACATTTTATGAAAATGAAATTTTTATAAAATTTTTCTGAAAACAACTCCTCTAGTCCCTAGAGTATTTTATGCAGGGAATTCGAACACAGCATTTCCGAAGCGCCAAAACGGCATCCTAAATCAGAAAAAGGCATATTTTGAAGTAAAACCAGTGTATAGGATTATCCCCTAGTATATACACTGGTTTTACGTCAAAATATGCCAAAAATATTTTCTGACTTAGTTCCCGTTTTGGCGCTTCAAAAATACTTTTTTCGGATTCCCGTATAAAATTACCCATAGAAGAGTTATTTTTAGAAAAAATTTTATAAAAAATTTCATTCCCATAAAATGTGTCTGCTGTTCCAAAATATTAGCCAATTCGATTTATAACCAATGCCATGTAATATTTTTTATGTCGAATAAAACTGATATACAATACATGTAGACCAAAATGAAAAAAATGGATATTGGGCGAAATTTGAAAAACGGTTAACGCCACTCGATTCAGCTCATCGAGACGAGTAAAACTAGTACCATATTGTACACAGCGGCTACAGCAGTCCATGGTCGAGTGGTTAGTGTGACAATTTTGCAGTTTATAGGTCGATGATTCGATCTCGAAATTAAAGTTTTCCGATTTTCATGAAAATTTTTGCTTTATGACTATGCGTGGCCCAATAAGCTGCTGCATGGACTAAACAGCAACTGTTTGGTCCACGCAGCAGCTGATTGGGCCACGCAGCAGCTGTTAGTCCACGCAACAGCTGTGTGCAGCGCACAGCTGCTGTCTGAGGCAATAACTGGCCCAATAATAACAGGAAATCATCTACGATCAACATAGGCATAAGCAAAAATTTTCATAAAAATCGGAAAACTTTAATTTATGGCCGGAATCGAACCCTCGACCTATAAACTGCAAAATTGTCACACTAACCACTCGGCCATGGAATTCTGTAGCCGCTGTGTACAATATGGTACTAGTTTTACTCGTCTCAATGAGCTGAATCGAGTGGCGTTAACCGTTTTTAAAATATCCTTTTTTCTATCTTGACTACCATGAATATTAGGAACTATTGAAAGAAGATAAACAAAAGAAAAACAAACATATGGTCCAATTTAGGCAGATACAGTTTAATTAGGTCGTAAAATAGAACATGACATTTTGACTTTATATCAGCTTATCTCTGTTTCTTTCTTTCACTCTTATAAATAAAGCTTCTTGACGAGCCAAAATCCGTTTTGCGGTGTTTGGCCGAACTTTGACCTTACAAATCTTACACTTATAATGCTTCTTTGAATTTCTCAAATATCGAAAATTTCCCATAATTAGGTGATATTGCTTAGCATTTTTGTGTCTGAGCTTTATAAGTCCTTTTTCAATTTCGGATTTGTAAGCTTGAGCATGGACATCCCAATCTCGTTTCACTGGGATTATACCGGGGTCATAAAACGCGATTTTTGGGAGCTCGACTTCGGGTAATGGTGGAGCTCGTTTTTGGTACCTAAAAACATTTTTTGCCATTTTTCAACAAAATTTTGATTTTAAAAAAAAGCACATCAATTCAGGCAGGATCAACCAGATAACTGATTAGTTACAGTGAAAGTATCTCACATGGCCCACGACACAATTTTTTCAAACTAATTTTCTTCAAAATTTTCAGCATGCATCCCTTGCCTACGGGACCTTCAATGCTGTAGGCAGAAAAAATTTGGAGGGGGGGGGTAATTTATGAATTTTCTCAAATTTTTTTGACTTTTTCTCAAATTCATCATTTTTTCAATGAATTTTTGGAATTTTAGGGGATAATTACCCCTTATCCCCTAAAATAAAATTACCCCTTAAACCCCTACTTAAGGCATTTGACCCCCCCCCCCCCCCAAGTCGCGTAGAGAGAAAGATCGACTAGGAGAGGGAACCACCCCAAAATCATAAGAAGGGCCATGTGTATGAATTTTTTGGCCGACCTATGCCAGCCAAAACATAAGTCGGCACTTATCATTTTTGGCCTTCGAGGGGGCATGTGCTCCTGTTACCTCTTCCATACGCCTCTACTGTCCCCATCCCACTACAGCCTCGATATATCCAAAACCTACATATAATCATCAACATAATATAACAACCCCACAGAAAACTCTATCAAAAATATCACGCCTTCCAAAAACCCGATCACCGACATCCCCAGCCAAAATCCTATCACTGCTCCAATTTCAGAAATCAAATTATAAAATGTATTCGCAGGCTCTTCTTGCAATATTTCAATATGTATAGTATCATAAAAGATCTCGGTATAAATATAGTCGGCTATGGAAATATTGACTTTTTCATAGTGGTTGAGCACCAAGGGAAGTTTGAGATTGGCACTGGATATGGTGGTGGTGAAAGTGACTTCACTAAAAAAATGTAAAGTTGTGATTTTATGCAGCAAATTCGAAAATCGGAGACACCAAGTGCATGGTGTACCAAAATTCCAAAAAGGTGTTGACAAGGTTAAAATTTAAAAAAATGTCGCCAATCGACTCATCTCGCCGAGCGCTTCAAAACGAGTACCATATCATGGGTTTTGGGGGTTTACCCACAGCCAAGTGGCTAAAATGACAGATTTGCAGTTTATAGATAGTGAGTTCGAATACCGAAACGATTGTCACCCTATAATCATTGTCACCTTTGCCCAAATCACTTCTAATGCTTACATATTAGGGTAACATAAAAAAGATCTAAAATGGTTATTTACTAAAAAGTGACAAGGATTGGTCTAGTTACTACTTTGAGCATCACTAATTTTCGCATTGTGCCAACCATATGGTAATCCAATCATTACAGAAGGGCTAAAATGCAAAGGTCATGGGTTAAACCCCTAAAACCCAATGATATGGTACTCGTCTTGAAGAGCATAGTCGATTGGCAATATTTTTTAAAATTTTGACCCCTTGCCAACACCTTTTCGGAATTTTGGTGCCCTGTGCGTGGGAAGGCGAATTTCTTCCAATTGTTGTCAAAAAAGCCGTTGTGCCGGGGTCACAAAGAAGAATCTTACTGGCACGGATTTTGACAATTACACATCTCATCATCCATAGAAACCATATTATTTGACAAACATTCTCTTTTTATAATATCCTCTACCAAACAATAAGTTTGGTTTTGCCCAAATAAAGGAAATCTTGGATCAGCACAACCACAGAGCTCAATAGCTTTTTGTTGGAAACAAGATCGCTGGCAGCCCTATGTACAAAAATATACAAGTGGATATAATGAAAAGCGGTATAGTTATACTTCTATTGTAAACCCTCCAGGATATAAATAGGTTTTTGGGTCTGGCTCGAAAACACATTTTCTACGCGCATAATTTATTCTCTCGGTCACGGTCTAAAAACTCAAACATTTGCAAAAAAAGTGAATTTTTGTGATTTTTTGGGACCCGCACCTTTTGCCCTGAGAAGCGTGCTGAGAATCGATTGCGTTCATTCCCGTGCCCTATAAATACTTTCCTGATTCAGGAAAACATTGTGTTTTGAAACGAAAATGGTCATTTTTTGCATTTTTAAAAACCCAATTTTTTCTCCGAATCAGGCACATGGAAGCATTTTCAGGGCTCGGGAATGCCCGCAATCAACTCATCGCATAAACTTACTCCCAGAAACATAAAATTACCCTTAGAAAAATCATTTTCCAGATCCCAAAAATCACATAAATCAACTTTTTTGGCACACCTTGTAAATTTGTATTGAAACGATTTTCCTGATTCTTAGGGTAAATTTCGTATTACAATATTTGCTAGAAATTTTTTATCACTTAAAATTAGACCTTTTTGAGACTAAAACTTGTATACTGATGAATTGGAGCAAAATAACCATATGACCCTGGAAACGAAAATATATTCTGATCATGAATTATAACACGAACTCCAGAACTTTGGGTAAAATTTGTATATTCGGTCATGTTTGTATAAAGAAGCATTTTGAGACCTAAAGATGAAAAATATGAAAAAGGACAGTAGACGAAAGTAGTCCATTTCCGCACAGATATTGATGGGTGGGGAGGGAGTTTTGCGCCTTCACATATGCGCAACGATACTTGCACACCCGCCTTTTAAGCACCCGATCTTTGCGCCCCACATTTGCGCCCAAACATTCATACACTCGACTTGTTTCCATTTTAAAAATTTTCGACCTTTTTTGAAAGATATTTTACAAGTCGAGGCGCAAATGTCAGGGCGCAATTATTAGGCTTGCACATTCTATCGTACGATCATACGACGGCCCCACAAGCTATCGTACGATCGTAAAATTAACGTAAAAGTACGATGAAATCGCCACAAGCTGTCGTACGATCGTACGACGCAGTACGATGGCATCATACGAAATTTCGTCGTACTCGTACGATAGCTTGTGGCCATTTAGTCCGTCGTACGAGTGTATTTTACACTCGTACAATCTTTCGTACGATAGCTTGTGCCGTGGCTTGTGACCGTGCGATAGCTTGTGCCGACCCTTAGCGCGCAAATATCGTTGCGCAAATATCGGAGCACAAATATCGGGGGCGCAAATATTGGAATGCAAATGTCGGGGCACATATGTGAAGGCGTAAAAGTCCCCCAATATTGTTGCCTTTCTAACCTTGAGAAGGTCCAGACTTGGAAACATTAAATTTTGAAGGACTTTTTCCATTAAATGTATAGCATAACCCATATGTAATGTCTTCAAAAACTTCAAAATCACTAAAAAATGATTGTTTTGTGTTGCGAAAATTGGAATTTGAGAAATTAGAAACCTGTGAAGATCGCATTTTTCGTCACCAATCATACATTCGATGATAATTTCTTTCAAAACATATTCAATTTTCCTCCGATCTTCTACCTCAAGATTTCTCAATAGGAATGGAAAGGATTCTTCGGCTTTCATTTGATTTGCAACTTTGGAGGAATTTTTCTTTAATTGTTTTTTCAAATTTGAAGCAAAAATTTGCTAAACGTACTTCAAGAGATAGTTTTGACAGGATTCTATCGCTAACTAAAATTTCCATTAAAATATCACTGCGGTTTTTGGAAAAAATTCGAACTTTTAAAAACGAGTCACACCATTCGACTCAGCTCAACGAGAAGAGTAGAACGAAGACCATAACATGGGGTTTTCTATCTTGAGCTCATGGCCGAGTGGCAACTTGAAATTCGAAGCGGAATTCGATCCCTAGCCTATAAACTGAAAATCTGTCAGTTTTTCCACTCGGCCATGGGCTCGAGATGGAAAACACCGTGTTATGGTATTCGTTCTACTCGTCTCGGCAAGCTGAGTCGTATGGCATGACTCGTTTTTTGGAGTCAAAAATTTGATTTTTGGTTAAAAATCGTCAAAATTGGCATAAAATGGACAAAATTTTTTTGAGTATCAAAACTCGACCACGATAGGTCATTTCCGACGAAAATTTTATCGGGAACAACTTTGTAGAACATCAATTTCCCCAAAAAAATTATTTTGTGGATCAAAAATTCGATTCTTGACAAAAATCGTAAAAATTGGCATAGGATGATAGAAACGCATAGAACGGACGACCAGCTCCTTGGACATCTCGTCCGGACTTATAAATCATAAGTTAACTCATGTATTTTTTAGTATTATGCGCGGAAACAGATTTTAGATTTTTTGAATGTAAAGATAGACGCTTGCCACTTCATCATGAGTAATGCTTTATTCATGGCGAGAAATTGGCTATAATTTATGTTTCATGAATTAATTCATAAATCATAAGTTAACTGATGTATCTGGCACGCATCCCCTATGTCTAAAAAATAAAAATAAAATACTTGCTACTCTAAATTTACAAGGTTTGGATGCATTGGGGCTAAAAAGAGGTGATTAATTTTTGGTTAGATAAATTTTTTTACCAGGATAGACATTCCCAATTTTTTCGAAGAATGCATATGCAAAATCGTAATTTTTCTTCTAGTTCGAAATCAAAGTCTAGATTTTTTATTATATATATAGTACAGTATACAAAAGAGCTGAAGCAGAGTATTCAGGAAAAGATTTTAGAAATTGCGGACAATGAAATAAGTATACTCTTTAAGATTTTTTGAAGTTGATCAAAACATAAGGGGGTAAACTTATTTTGACAAAAATTAGAGCAGGGATAACCGAAACCGCATGTTTGAATACACGGCGGACAAAAGTTGTAAAAAAGGCACTAGATCAATTCTCACGGACACTTCTGGCGGGACACTTTATGCGAGGACATTTCTCATGGGGCACTTTTCACGGACACTTCTCACGAGAAAACTTCTCACGAGGCACTTTTCACGGATACTTCTCACGAGGACACTTCTCACGGAACATTTCTCACGAGAAAACTTCTCACAAACACATCTCACGGGACACTCCTCACGGACACTTCTCACGGAATATTTCTCACAGACACTTCTCACAAACACATCATGGGACACTCCTCATGGACATTTCTCATGAGGACACTTCTCACAAGAACACTTTTCACGGGGCACTTGGATTCCCACGCCCCTTGGCTACGCCATTACTCTTCCGATTAAAGAATAAGAGTAAGCACCTGAATATTGCTCGTTAAATTTGTGACTTGCATTTGCTAAAATTCTATTTGTCAAGTTGTTTAATATAAAAATTGATTATACCAATGTTTCCAGCGATAAAACATTTTCTATCCCTTTCACTTTTTACATACGCACACCCACAATAGGTGGTAGTGGTGGCCAAAATTGGCATTACTCGTCCAGTTATATCGGTAAAGACCTCTGAAATTTAGATTTTCTTGAAATAAACTTTTTTAAATTTGGGACCAAGACATAGTGGTTTTTTGGCAAAAATTGGAGGAATTTCGAAATTTTTAAAACGAGTTACGCCATTCGAATCAGCTCAAAAAGACGAGTAAAACAAGGTATGCACAAAATGTTTTAGAGGCTAAAATAGAGATATACAAAAATTTTCATGGGATTTGAACAACTTTAAATTTGACGCGGGATTCGAACCCGAGAGTGCAAATACTGGCACACTAACCACTCGTTCATGTAAATCGTTGGTGTCTTTATACAATATATACCTTGTTTTACTATTCTCATTGAGCTGCGTCGAATGGCGTGACTCTTTTTAAAAATTTGTAAAAATCCTCCAATTTTTGCCAAAAAACCGCATAGGGGTCATAAATAGACCCCCACCCCACTATCTTTGGTCGATGATCGAAAAATAGCTCAAAATATGTTTTTTTTTAATGCCAAAAATTGTATTTTTGGTTCAAAATTGAATTTTTAGGTAAATCAGCAATTTTTGATGAAATGAATTGTTTTTAAAAATTTTGAAAAAGTGGAATTTTTTTGCTAAAAATTAACCCCTTCCTCCGCTAATTTTTGAAAAATGGACCTTCTTTTCATTTACCTATGGACTAACAATGATGCAAATTTTTATTTTTTGGGCTCTGAGTGGGGGGAGGGGTCTGCAGATTTTCTTTCAAAATTACGATTCGGTCTAAATCCATTCTTTCTATTTAACGCCACAAATTTTTATTTCCAAATTTTACCAAAAACAACAGTGTTTTCATCAATATCAGATCTATTACGTACAAAATTACTTGTTGCTGTGTCAAATGCATCAAACTAAAACATTTTTATTTGTGAAAAATGGTAGAAAACCAATACCAAATTTTCAAATGATGGAATTTGCTTTAACAACGGTGCCTTGTAACCATTTACAGAACAAACTGTAACAGCTGGAAATGGAGTTTCTCCAAAAGTTGTCTAAAAAATCAATCAACCTTATAGTTTTTTGTGCTAAATCAACTGACAGAACTTTCCACTCACCTAATATTTTACAATTTTTTTCAAAACTTTCCAAAAAATTGAGACTAGTTCTGTTCTAGTTACGTCTCTTTGTTTACCAATAATCGATCAAGTAAATTAGCTTGTTTTTTGTGAAGCGCAGGAAAAACTGGTTTGCTATTTGGAACGCTTATTTGCATAACACACGAGAAGGTTTCACGTCTCAATTATATCATGTTTCAACATAAAATTACACTTCGATTATTTCAAGTACTCAATCATGATTTTATTTAAAAAATCGTCTCGGGTGAAGCGAGCCATGACGGAAACAGGAAGGAATTTTTTTGTGAGGTTGTTCTACTTCTATATAAGGCAGAAGCTGGGTCAAATTTGCATCCAACTGGTAGTTTTGTAGTGAACAACCAGGTAAGCTTTTTGTAAATTATGCAAATTTTAAACTATACCTATACCCAGGGTCGTATGCTCATTAGGGCCCGAAGCCCCTCAAACCCTTTCAAGTCCAAAAAATGGGGGTCCTCCAAACCCCTCAAGAGGAAGGACCCCAAACCCCTTTAAGAGCAAAAAAGTCATAAGGGTCCCTCCTTATGTTTTTGTCCGAAATTTTTGAAAAAAATTTAAAAAATCCTAATAGCCCGATTATGATTTTTCACCAAAATTGTCCAAATTTTCCCATTTTTTCAACAAAAATGTCAAAAATCTGCTATTTTTTCATCAAAAAACTTTATTCTTTGAGCATTTTTCTGCTTAAAAACAGGATTTCTCAAAAAATTTTTTGCTTGCGGCGAAAAATTCAAAAAATGTGATTTTTGTCCAATAATGAAATTTTTGTCAAAAAATAATGTTTTGGCCTAAAAATGAGATTATTTGTCAAAAAATGAATTTCTGCTTAAAAATGTGATTTTTCTCAAAACGAGAAATAAGTGAAAATTCCACCACTAGCCTAAGCCTAAACCTATTCCTAAGCCTAGCCTTAGCCTAAGCCTAGTCTTATCCTTAGTCTAGCCTTAGCATAGCCTAAGTCTAAACCTAAGCCTAGCCTTAGCCTCTTAATTGCCATCCTTTTCATTTTGTAAATTTTCCTAATCAACTTTTGATAAGCTCTAAAAAATTATTTTACCTTAAGTTCATTTTTAACCTAAACATCTAATTTAAATATTCAATACCTATGCCCACTAATTATTTAGTTTGGTACTAAAAATGAGCGCAAAATATCTCATTGGATTTGCTTCCGCTGCTAGCGGCTTGGTCATAATTGTCTCAGTTATCACGGTTGGAATTTTATTCCAGGTACTTTGATAACTCCCCATTCTAATGTCCCAAAATTTCAGGATATTAACTCCCTTCACAATGAAATCATGTCAGAAATGGCCGAGTTCAACAACCTAGCCAACGACGCCTGGCGTGGCATGCAAAACATCAAAACTAGCTATCCAATTCCCGATGTTATCATCAACACCAACACCGCCAACCGCATCCCTGCAGAAATCTCAATTGCTTCGATCTTCCGCCAAAAACGTCAATATGACGCAGGTGTCTCTGGTGGATCGTCATCTGGTGGTGGTGATGGTGGAGGCGGATGCAACTGTGGTGCTAGAGCTCAAAACTGTCCCAAAGGCCCGCCTGGGCCACCAGGAACACCTGGACACCCTGGAGAAGACGGATTACCTGGCCAACCTGGCAAGTCTGGAAATGCTGCCCAAGGAGAAAGTTCAAGCGGTGGAGAAGCTTGTCCTGCATGCCCTGGTGGACCACCCGGACCTCCTGGTCCACCTGGACCGGCTGGTGGCCCTGGACCGGATGGACAACCAGGCAATCCTGGAACTGGTGGAGGACCTGGACAACCTGGACCTCCTGGACCACCTGGTAAGAAAAATTTGAAAAAAATCTTGCGAAAAAAATTCAATTTTTGGGAGGAAAGAATGCAAAGTTTTAATGTTTAAAAAATATCCATGATTTAAAAAGCTTGTAATAATTTTTTCAGGCGACGCTGGAGCACCCGGAGGCCCTGGAAATGACGGCCAACCTGGACAAGATGGCGCACCTGGAACAGGAGGACACGGTGAACCCGGTCCTAAAGGTCCACCTGGACCAGCTGGGCCAGCTGGAGGCCCTGGAAACAATGGAGGAAGTGGTGGACAAGGACCACCTGGTAAGGACTCAATACAAAACTTTTACTCAATTTTTTAGGTCCACCTGGCCCTGCTGGACCACCTGGAGGCCCCGGACAAAATGGTAGCCCTGGACAACCAGGTCCAGATGGCAAAGCTGGTGGTCCTGGTGGTGATGCTGCTTATTGCCCATGCCCATCTAGATCTGGTGCCGTTGAATCCGGAGGCGGTAGTGAGCAAGCCGGTGGTTATTCCGGAGGTGAAACTGGTGGTTCAGCTGTAGCCTCGGGCGGTGGTGCTGCCTCTGGTGGAGGAGCCAGTGGTGGTGGACAAGCTAGCGGCTACTCAGGTGGAGGAACAGCTACTGGTGGAGGTGCAGTTGCAAGTGGAGCCACTGGAGGAGCAGCAGCTGGCGGTGAAGTTGCAGGTGGCTACAAACGACGACGCAAACTGCGCAGAAGACGTGTTATCCGCCGCAGAAAGATCGTCAAGAAAGCATAAAAATTTAAATTTTGATGTCAAAATTTTTTAAATAAACATTTAAAAAATCCACATACACACATGGGGCTCAACCCTGAATCTTTCGAAGAACAAGAATCGATCCAGCTGCGCCATGCAAACTTAAAAAACTATATTAACATTTCTTACTTCAACCGTAGAAATGACTTCAAATTGCAAAAATCGTCCAAAAATTAAGCAGACTTGCACCACCGTTATCAAGATAGCAAAACAGTTTGCAACGATCCAGAATTTTTGCTCATATTTTGAGCTCCCATGGCTAATATGACTAAGAGCTCCAATAGTCGAATGCTTTGAATAGTTGAGCCAATTTTCTCTGAGCCTTAACATTGAGCAAAAGAATTTATGAAATCGACACAGAATCTTGTGCCAAAAATAATCATAGGTTTAGAAGGATAAATAATAAAGCATTTTATATGTTGGTTAGATTTTGATATATGATTTTTTAACGGGTTAAAAATTTAAAAAATTCGTAAAAAATGAAAAGCATTCTGTGTTGTTTAAGGTATTCTGATTTGCATATCGACATAGTAGCTGTCATCATTTACTCATAAAAGGATAAATATGTTTACGCAAGCTGGAAATTGTTGTGTTCCTCAGGCGCTCGGATTCTCGTCTAACGATTCAATCTTAGAGCTCGAGTCACAATAGTTTATTGGGTTTTTATTCGCGTATTAGTTTATCTGATAATGGACCTTAACTAGACTTAAATACAACGCGAGTCTGATATAACAACGAGACTAAGAAGACAATATAAGTTAAGGCTTAAGGTAAAAATATAAGTATGCTCGGAAGATTAGGAAGGTCCTTCGAGATCCCGAAGATCAGCTTGCAATCTGACGACTGACTTTTCTCGGGATTTCGAACGCCGAAGATGTCTCATTCATTAAAAATTTGGACTTTCTAGTGCAAAACGAAAAATCAATGTTCTTGCCCAGTGATGGCCCATTACTGGTTCCCGATGTGGAACTGGAACCGCAAAAATTTTTTCAAAGTTCTTCAAAATTTATAATGTTTTTCCAGAAATCGTTATTTTCTGAGAATTTTCAACTTAAAAATGATAATTTCCAAAAAATTTTGCACCTGAAGTGGAACCGCAAAAAATTTTTTGAGTGAGACGGGGACGATTTTTTCGGTTCTGGTCATCACTGTTCTTGCCTACTGCAATAGACATCGGAAACGTTTTCATCTTGCGTGTACAGATCCGACTCGCTTCAAGAAATCATAGGCGATGCAATGAAACTAGTATTTCTTTATAATAAAAACTCGGAACTACTGCACTTTAAGGTAGTCACTTACAAGATCGTAAGTCGAAGTTAGAAAAACGCCAGAATTTTAAATGTTGCATAAAAAGTGATGTTCTACAAAGTTGTTCATCATGATCTCAAGAATTCAACGGACTATCTCTCAGCTCAACCGGATTTAAATTGACCGAGATATGGTCTTAAAACGACAAAATACATTTGTTAACACATTTAAGACCATATCTATGTTAATTTAAATCCGGTTGGGGTGAGAGATAGTTCGTTGAATTTCTGAAATCACGGCGAACAACTTTGAACATCACTTATTACGAAAAAATCTAAAATTCTGGCATTGTTCTTCTTTAAATTATGATCCTGTGTGATGTTAAAAGACGATTTCTGTAAGAATCGACTTTTGTTCAGCCAAGGAGACAACAATTTTCCAAAGTGTTCAGTTATTTTTTGAAATCGACATATACCCTAGGTTTTCGACCATGCTGAACACGATGGTGCAAAAATTTTGACCCCAAACCTTACTTGGAACCGAGATCTGGCTATATGGACCATTTTTTAGGTATTATGGATTATTTTGGCCAATATCTCGGTCAGATGAAAAGTTTGAGCTTAGATCAAGGGCTCATTCGAAAGCTGGGATAATATACATTGCTGAGAAATCAGACCCGTTCGGAGCCCTTAAATTAAGTGTTTTTGAACATGCGTTTATAATTTTTTCATAATATGAAACATTTAATTTTTTGGGCATCTTATAGATTTTAGGTACGCCATGTGTTGCAGGAATTGATATATTATAAAAGAAAACCTAATGTGACTATCGTATCTAACTTAACGCCAAAAGTTCAAGTTAAAATAACAAATTTTTAATCTACAATTTTCGGCACTATAACTTTTGCCACGAATCTCGACACGCTAAGTTTCACATGTAACTTTCACCACGATAACTTTCGCCACGTAACTTTCCACTTTCGTGTCAATAATCATTGCCACTGCACCATGGACTCAGAATTTTTTTTAAATCTTGGCGGGAAATGCCATATACTATAATATGTATAAACTTTTTTATTTATTGAAAATAAATCAACGAAATGGGGTAATTATTTGAAAGAAGGTTGGTTAAACAAGTGTTGGCACTAAGCATCTTGCGACACACTGACCACAGAAACAAGTTTTTGGGGATCCCTAAAACAGTATTTTAGCTACATAATAAAATGGTGTGATTTTTCAAAAATTTGTTTACTCCAAATTGGCTTACCGAGTTGATCATAATATGCCTCTAGATTTTATCCTTCGATAGACCACACTAGTGATGCTACGAAATCGAATCGAACGAAATCTCGAAATTGAATGAGATAGGTTCTCAAAATTTTTCTTTAGCTTTTTATGAAAAATGTTAAAAACAAAAATAACACAGAAATTGTGTTCTACAACTTTTATTTTGATCACTCTTTATGAAAATAAATAGAAAAAAAGTTACGAGACAAATATCGTCACGATTTCATGTCAAATTTCGTCACGAAACCGAGATGAAATTTGGCACGAAATTGCCATGAAATTTTTCTCGTAACTTTTTCCTATATATTTTCATAAAAAGTGGTCAAAATAAAAGTCATAGAACGCAATTTCTGTGTTATTTTTGTTTTTGACATTTTTCATAAAAAGCTAAAGAAGAAATTTTGAAAACTGATTTCGTTCGATTTCGTGACATCACTAGACCACACATGTACAACCCCCTCCAGAAAGCCCCCGATCTCGGGGTGCGGAGTACCAAAATTTCGAAAATGTATGGGGGGTGAAAATTTTAAAAATGTCGCCAATCGACTCATCTCTCAGATTATGAGGTCCCTTGTTTGTACTTTAAAAACTTTAAGTTTTTGACATTATGTGCTTTGAAAACTTGAGGTTTTAATGGCCATCTCTAATCTTGATTTATACATCCGAGAGAAATAAACTTTTGATTAGTTTCGTGTGTTTCGATTTCAATGCATCATATGATTGAAACAAGAAGATAAAATTCAAATAAATTTCTTTTTTAGAATGTTTACCGTAAATCTCAAATTTTAACTGGCACCAACTAAAACTCACAACAACGTTAAGCTGATCATAAAATCATGTGAATTAAAAAATCTATGATTTTTTATGTATTATTTTATATCATTGTGTACAGGGTGTGTTTAAGGAGTGTACTCCTTGTAGGGGTAAAAGTTTTCATAACGAAAATCATTTAAAAATCGCTTAAATCAGTTCAAGGAAATTTTTTATGCCTCGAAAATGCGCGCAATCGATTCTCCAACTAAAAAACCTCTATACAGCTGGTTTTCCAGCAAAAATTCGAATTTTTTACATTTTTGCTTTAATAAATACACCGTTCAAAATTTACCCAAATTTTGAGAAAAAAAAACATTATTTTGAGACAAAAATCGAAAAAATCGTTTATACACTTTTTTATATTCGTTTCAAGGAACATTTTGGTACCAAGATCTCCGAAAATGGTCGAAATATAAAAAAGTTATAACTCTTTTAATTTTAAGAAGTTTAGGACCAATAAAAACAAGTTAAATGATAAAAAATTTTAAGAAAAAAAAATTACTACGTGTCCTCAATGGCGCAGTAGGTTGCATATTTGTCTGTTGCCCTTAACTTCGTGTGTTCGATACTCAGCTTCGTCGTTCGTTTTTGCCCACAAATTGGTCAATTTTGGCGACTCTATTTCTAATTCCATCACTGTTAAAATATTTTTTGATACAATTTTTTTACATTGTTGAGGTATCATTAAGCTATAAGATTATGTTAAAATCAAATTTCTACCTTATTGGGAATACGGAGAAAAATTGTTTTAAAAACTTCAAACTGAAAAATTTGCATATCAGAAAACGCGAATTTTGGGAGACCAAGGCAAAAAAAATTCGATTTTTGGAAAGTTACTCAAAACGTTTTGAAATAACTTCCAAACGATTCACCATGGTCGAAAACGGTAAAATATTTCAAAAACAATAATTTTATCGCGTTTTTCGACTTGTCCCCACTTTTGGCAAACTTTACTGAGCCGTGAGCCGTTAAAACCCATGCACAAGAGCACGCAAAATGCACTAAATCCTTCGCCTCTCCGAACCAGAATTGGAAGTAGAATTTGCATAAAACTTCTTTCAAAACAAAAAACACATTATTTTCGTACTCTGTACACATGATACAAAATAATACATAAAAAATTATAATTTAATTGACACGAATTTATAATCAGCTTA
This sequence comes from Acrobeloides obliquus, assembly GCA_034698545.1. Taxonomy (NCBI): domain Eukaryota; kingdom Metazoa; phylum Nematoda; class Chromadorea; order Rhabditida; family Cephalobidae; genus Acrobeloides; species Acrobeloides obliquus. The sequence continues at coordinate 15,557 of JAQGBS010000361.1, forward strand.
ACGTTGTTGTCAATTTCAGTTGGTGCCAGTTAAAATTTGAGATTTCTAAATTCTAAAAAAGAAATTTATTTATCTTCTTGTTTCAATCATATGATACATTGAAATCGAAAGACACGAAATTGAACAAAAGTTTAATTCTTTCGGATGTATAAATCAAAATTAGAAATGGCCATTAAAACTTCAAGTTTTCAAAGCACATAATGTCAAAAACTTCAAGTTCTCAAAATACAAACAAGGGAGCAAATATAAATTTTTTAAAGACCTTGCCCTCCCATGGACTCGAATTTTTATAACAACACAAATGGACTGTTACGTGATGTTAGGACTCAAAAGTAATGTTTATTAGCTATATCATCGAATAAGGCATCTATCATCGGCAAGACTGAAATGCCTTTGGTCGTTCAACCTAAAATTCAAAAGTGGACTCACCATATATGTAAAATTCAAAAGTGGACTCACTATATATTTACAGGATGTAAAAAAAATATGCAGACAAATTTGTTTAATTTAAATTTTGTTTTTTGTTTAGACATTATTAGTATAGTCCAAAAAGGGGCAAAACAATCCTCGGGGTATTCTCCCCATAAACAGTGCCAAAAACTCTAGAAACGATTTTTTCCTAGTCAGACTATCCAAGCTCTATCTCAAATTGCCATCATCTTTAGCTTTGCTGCCACTTTCCTCATTTGCCACTGCTATTAAATGTTTTGACGTTAGTTCTATTGCGTGAATATTATACTGTGACATTTTCTTTATGTTTTATCTTCATTTTACCTGTATACTATGGACATTTACCATTGGTTTTATTATTATATTTGCGATGTTTACCTGTGTTTTAATGCGATCCTTGTGATCGTAAATAATAAATAAATAAAAGCAAACTAACAATGATCCATTTGATTGTTATATAGCAATAGAAAAAAATGATAGTGGTATAATAAAAGGAAACCCATAGATTTCAAAATATCCTGCTACATTAAACGTGGAATGTCTGTCTATCTATACGATCTCGGGATGCTTAATTTAAATCCTCGACTTTTGACTATCTCCATCAGAGCCATAGATGTTTGACTATCCCCAGCCCCATCCATAGCTGTTTTTACTATCCCCGTAAATAGCAGGACTAACTTGTCATCCTTAAGACTAACTTGTTAAACTGGGACTAACTTGTAATATTGGGACTAACTTGTCCACGGAAATAACTTGCTTTGTTGGGACGAAATTGTTCTCGGGACTAATATGTCACCCAAAGCCCGGTACTTCTCATTAATAAACAATATTTAGAATCATAAAACAATCGTTTTAATATCGTGAAACTATAAAAATAGACTTATGAATTAGTTTGAGCATTGCATACGAAAAATGTACAAAAATGAGGTCAAACTATCGATTTCCAAAAATTTTATTGATCAATATGGCACTTTAAATGGATATGGTTATTAAATAAAAACTTGACACATTATATAAACAAAATCGAAAAGGTTTTTATTTCAATTTTCATGAGACCTTGTTGTTTTGAACTTCAAATCTTCCGTGTCGATCTTTTTAACCAAAAATGAATAAATTCTCAAACATTTGGCACCAGTTATAGTCAAAATTTTTTTGGGCTACCGCAAAACTTTTTATTAAATCAGGCAACGTGTACATTGAAACGAAAAAGAAACGTGGATCCTTTATAGCTTTTTTGATGCATCCCTGCGTGGTCATATTGGCGGAGAAATCGGTAATGAAAATTTCCCGCCAATATGACCATGCAGGGATTCATAAAAAAAGTTATATAAGAATCCACGTTTCTTTTTCGTTTCAATGTACACGTTGCCTGATTTAATAAAAAGTTTCGCGATAGCCCAAAAAAATTTTGACTATAACTGGTGCGAATGTCTAGATTCATGGCAAGAAAGCGGATCAAGTAAAAGGCAGGGTCAAGAACTTGAATGAGATTTTCGGGAGTTGAAATTAAGCTCGACTGCTCACATTCGGCTTTCGCACATGCTAGGATCTAAAAGAGCAGAACCTGAATACAAAAATGCAGACGATTTGTAAATTTAAAAAAAATTCGAGTCCATGCAAGGGCAAGGTCCTTGGACAGTTAAAAAAAATTATATTTGCTCCCTTGTTTGTACTTTGAGAACTGGAAGTTTTTGACATTATGTGCTTTGAAAACTTGAGGTTTTAATGGCTATCTCTAATCTTGATTTATACATCCGAAAGAATTAAACTTTTGTCCAATTTCGTGTCTTTCGATTTCAATGTATCATATGATTGAAACAAAATGATAAAATTCAAATAAATCTCTCTTTAGAATTTATCATAAATCTCAAATTTTAACTGGCACCAACTGAAATTGACAACAACGTTAAGCTGGTCATAAAATCATGTTGAATCTATAATTTTTGATGTATTATTTTGTATCATTGTGTACAGGGTGCGAAAATAATGTGTTTTTTGTTTTGAAAGAAGTTTTATGCAAATTCTACTCTCACCCCTGGTTTGGAGAGGTGAAGGATTTAGTGCATTTTGTGTGCTCTTGTGGATGAGTTTTAACGGCTATTTCAGATTTTGATTTTTTTCACCAAGGTGGCGCTGCCATATCCCCGAAAAAGGAAGGGGGTATAGTTGATTTTTGTTGAAAATTTGACATTTTTGCGAAAAATTTTTTCAATTACGGGGCTCGATTACACGGCGTCCGAAACTTTAAAAAAAAGCCCCGACTAGTGGAAATCATTATGGCCAAATGGCTAGGATTCTAGATTTGCAGTTTCTAACGGAGGGTTCGAATCCCACCTAAATCCAATTTTTTTTACTTTTTTGCCGTTTTATTTTTTTAAAGTCGGCATTTTTTATAATTTGCCAAGACGAATAAAATAGCACCAAAATTATCAAATTTGAAAATGGTTTGGGTTATTGAAACGAAAACCCTGATTCATGTTCTCTTTTTACTAACCCAAAACAATTTTTGTCCAAAAATTGCATTTTTTCTTGTAAAAGTAGCCAATTTTGGACGATTTTTGGTGGAAAAAAATTTTTATTAAAAAATTAAAAAAATAAATTTTTCAAAAAATTTTCAAACTCGTAAAACATCTTAGTCCACTAGGGGGAAAGTTGTTCAATTTTTTCTCACATTTTTTTTCAATGGCTTAACCATTGCCAAGTAGGAAAGTGAAAATTGTTGATCATTTGATACTTTGAATTTAACAAAAATCATATGATTGCTACAAAAGGATAAATTTCAAATAAATAAGGATAAACTTTGCATTTTTATAGTTTTGCTTATGAAACTCCAAATTTTAACTGCTACCAAGCACAACAACTGTAAGCCGATCATAAAATCATGATCAAAAAAACTTATGATTTGAGATTGAAATCTCTATATAAAGTGCATGATACTTCAAAATTTTGTTTAGTTTTCAATAAGTACTGACAGAGTGTGAGATTTTGACTCTAGCAAGCCTTAGTAGTAGGACCCTAGCAGGCCCATAATTAAGGAGACAATTATCTTCCTCCTCCATGAAATTTTTTCTCTTGGTCCCTCCCCGTGTGAATTTTTTCATGGAAAGTGATTTTCTACAAAGTTGTTCAAAATTTTGGCATAGACTCAAATTTCGTATCGTTTTCATTCGTATCGTTTCATTCAATCGTTTCATCCGTAAACGACAATTTGTAAAAGTACGACTGCGCCGAACACGCCAAACGGGTCCCAATTAGGTTTAGGCCTAAGCCTAGTCTTAGGCCTAGGCCTAAGCCTAATTGGGACCCGTTTGGCGTGTTCGGCGCAGTCATACTTTTACAAATTGCCTTTCAAACCTTTCGTTTCATTTGAGTTTATGCCAAAATTTTATGGGGAACAATTTTGAAGAGCACCATTTTCCCTGAAAAACTCACAATAAAAAGTTATGGGTTTGTGCCTTTTTTGGCTATGCCCTATTTTTAGGGCCATTTTTATGAATAATTTTTTCCAGTTGTTCCCTCCCCCCACATCCCCGTTTTTATACATCAATTTTCCAATTTTTCTTGATCACAACAACCAAACTGTAATTAGCAATAATTCCTTTTTAGATAAAAGTTTTTATTTTAGTGAATTATCAACAAATTGTTAAGAAAATGAAAAACGTTCTCTATTTTGGAATTGTTTTAGTCGCAATTGTACTGCTACTTGAACCAGCTGAAGTTGAAGGTATTGATTTTAAAAGTCAGGGTCGCCAGAAAAAAGTTGGTCCCATTAACTCTTTCATACGCACTTACCAAAGGATGGACCAAAAAAAAGTTTTTGGGGCCCGGAAATTTATTTTTTCTAAAAATAGCCCTCTAGGGGTAATTTTATACGAAATATCGATTGTGCGCATTCCCGAAACGTGAAAACACTTTCCTAAACCTGATTCAGGGAAGAATTGGTTTTGAAGCGAAATTGGTTATTTTTAAAGAAAAAGTGAAAATGGTCATTTTCTGTATCAGGAAATCGTTTTTGTGCTTCAAAAACGTGTGCATTCGATTTCTCGCATAAAATTACCTATAAAAGAGCGATTTCCAGATAAAAAAATGCGAAAAACAAAAATAACCATTTTCTTCAAAACCATTTTCCCCTGAATCAGGGTAAGGAAGCGTTTTTACGCTCTTGGAATGCACACAATCGATTCCCCGAGTAAAATTACTCCTAGAGAGCTCATTTTTAGAAAAATAAATTTCTGGGTCCCAAAAAATAAAAAAGGCCACTTTTTTGGTCCCCCCTGCTTCATGACAAAAATTTTTTCACAAAAAATCATCCCTATAATGTTGTTCTTCATGATCTCACAAACAACTTTGTAGAACATCACTTGTTGTGAAAAAATTTGTGTAATGATGAAGACCCTTATGTAAAGTAATGGGGGCCAACTTTTTTCTGGCCACCATGTACAATATATCGAATTATTTACGACTTTAGCTAAGTGCCAGAAAAAAAAATGTATTGCTCAATGTAGTACCGATCCTCTTCTTGGCGATGGACAATGTTGCAAAATCCAGGTTTATTTTTTTATAAAAAAAAGTTTAGTTGACAAACTCCGTTTTGCAATCGATTTTCTAATTATGAGCGGGGAATTTTCGGATGCGGTTTTTGCAAAAATGTTGGCGATGTATTCAATTTTTCTTTCCCCAAGCGTTTTTCACTTTTTACTCATACCATAAAAAAGTTATCTTCATTTATCAGTTGTTTTGGCCATTTTTCATTTTCAACTTTACATGCTGTGGCCCTCCTCTTGGGCCAGTAAGGCTGCTGCCGCTTTAGCAGCTGTTCACTACTTGCATGCTATGCAAGCACTTGCTCATGCTTAGTTAGTCTGGGCTCATTTTCCCTGTAGGCGACCCCTTCTCCGAAACTCACAAGGCTTTCGGGGATTGGAGTGGTTTGTACGCGTGTGGTCTACTGATAAAATCGGAGGAAAAAGTCGAGAGGCATTTTATGATCAACTCTGTAAGCCGATTTGAAGTAAACAAATTTTTTGGAAAATTGCATATAGCTAAAATGTTGTTTTAGGGAGCCCCAAAAACTTGTTGCTGTGGTCCATGTTCCGAAAAATGCACGCCTCCTCCATCCTAACAAGCCTTCTTTTCAAATAATTACTTCATTTTGTTGAATTATTGTAATAAATAAATCAGTTTATTTATATATTAAAAACTATAGGGCATTTTCCGTCAAGATTTAAAAAATTCTGCGTCAATGGTGCAGTGGCAAGCATCTCACTTTACAGTCAAATGTTCTCGCAGCAGACAAAAATTTTTTGATCAATGTCACCAAGGGCCGCCACTAATACGTTCGGACGCCGAATTTCCGAACGCCTTAAACTTTAAAATTTTTGGAAAATTTTTCCGCTAATAGATAAAACATAAAAAGTTCTATCTATTAGCGGAAAAATTTTTCAAAAATTTTAAAGTTTAAGGCGTTCGGACGCGTTCGGAAATTCGGCGTCCGAACGTATTAGTGGCGGCTCTAACTGGCATCTGTCCGTTTTACAACACCACAGTTTTGCATGTTAAAACTGTTGTTCAATAAAACAACAGATTGCAACACAACAGTTTTACACAATAGATTCAAACACTGCCCTGAGAGGTCATTTCCAACGAAAAAGTTAAAAGTTTTTATCGAAAAAATTCACGTTAAGTGCGTTACCTAATGTTCACTAGTACCAAAAAAGAAAGGCAAAAATTCTAAAAACTTTTTCACTAAAAACATTTTTTAGAATGATACAGTGGAAAGTGTCTCGCTTTACAGTCAAATGGTCAAGAGTTCGATCTCACAAGTGCAAAAAGTTTTTATTAGCCGGTTTCACGTTAATTCACGTTAAGTGCGTTAAAAAGGCAAATAAATTTTTTGCCCACTAAGGTGGCACTTGCCCCCTGCTCTCCTTGCCTACACCACTGTTCGAGCGTCACCCCTCTGATTTCTTCTCTTGTAAGTTGATTTAAAATTTATAATCAAATACAATGCAGACAAATGTGAATTAAACGCGCGATATAGTTTTAATTTGAACTCTCGTCGATACATTAGATACCATAGACACGTTAGTTGTATGTTTTCTTTTATAACATATCAATTCTTGTAATACAAAGCGTACCTAAAATTTATAGGGTCTTAAGAATAAATGAAAAAAAGAATTTCTCATATGTTTAAAAAAGTTCTTGTTCGGCATGATGGAAAACGGTGAAAGATATAGTGTCTTAGTTGAAAAATGGCAGTTTTCATCGATTTTTTATTTTAAAAAGTTAAAAAATCGTGGGGTGGTCCACACTAGTTTGCCACCCCACACCACCCTTTCCAACTCTGATTTCTGACTAGACGGTTTTCCTTGTCAGATCTCACACTCGTCGTCATATGTTGTGATCCTCATACGTGCGGACCACAAGCTAAGGTTCCTCTTGGAAGTGTTCCTTTTAGAGTTTCCCGGTAAATACTGCAGGGCAAAATCTTTTGAACGCAAGGGGGAATTGAACCGGTGATTCAGAATTCCTTGACAGCGCATTGGCCCACTACATCATGATGGTAACGAATGACCCGTCTTGAATTTCGATCTTGTAGTAGTGCTAACCGTAACATGAACGTATATATGTAAGAGTCATGTTTAAATTACTTACACTAGTGATCATAAATGTTTGCAATAAAGCATTCATGCTAGCTTCCAGAAGTATAAACACGGTAGTGAGTATATAGAATGGTAAATAAGGGTCAAAGACCATATCGATAAAGATCAAATCATAATACAACCAAGAACCTTAAAATTTTATACTACAGGGTGCCCAAAGTGTAAGCAATAGTTAGAA
>JAQGBS010000362.1:0-22784 GCA_034698545.1 Acrobeloides obliquus
ACGTGTGTGCGTTACCGCGAGTTCTCAGGAACGATAAATCGGATTGACATGCAGTCTTTTTTAAAGTTAATAGGTAGAGGGTAGGTGTGCAGGAAACAAAGAAAAATTGGGTACCCTCCTAAAAAATGAGGAGGCTACCCCTAAAGATTGAAAAATATGCGAATTTCAAAAATGGCTACAAATCGACTAATTTTTTATACTCAGGGTCAAAAGTACCTTTTGCAACGTGATTGTTTTTAATATCGACGTCTGTAACGCCGATGTCGGCATCTGTAACATCGATATCTGTAGAGTCGACGTCTGCAACATCGACGTTTGCGATGTCAACATCTGTAAAATCGGTGTAATTTCAATGCGCGAAACGTGCGTCGGGCTAGTTTCAGATAAAGATTGTTTTTCCGAAAATCCCGAGTTCAGGATTTTTGGAGTTTTCGAAAAAAGATTTCAACATGCCAATCGGAAAAAACGCTCTGTAACTTTAAAATATAAGGTTTCAGGATTATTTTTAACCCTAGATCAGCGAAAATGGCCTCAGCTGCTCGGACTAGTAGCATTTTGAAAATTTCAAAATCTGAAAATTCTGAACTCGGAATTTCCAAAAAAAACAACCTTTAAAAAAAATTTTAAAAGTAAAAATGTTTTTGTCCTTAAAATTTATGCACCATAGATAGCTCGAAATTGTTCAATATCACTTTTAGTAACATTGCGCAAGCCTCTTTCCACCATACAATATAATTTCGAGTTATTTTTAGGCTTGATACTAGGCTTGTTTGGATTATCCCTAAAAAATTCTTTAAAAGGTGTTTGTAAGTGGGATCTTACCCAGTTGGTGGATGGAGCAAACTGCAAACATCATAGATTTTGAACGCTTTATTTGTAGAGTTCATTAAATCTGAACGCTTTTCGTAAAATTCACTGTCTATAGGTCTAATGTTATCCCATTCAATGGTGACATAGGTATCTCTATCATATCTCCAATGAGTTGGGGTGAAGCCTAAAACTTGAAAAAATTAAAAATACAGTACACACCTGTACATATACTAGTGATGCGTCGAAATCGAAATTTGGGGGTCGAAATTGAAACGAAATCGGGATCGAAATTTCAAATTTTGATAGAAAAATGCAAAATTTTTGTCCCAAACTAAAGGTGGGGGACTAAAGTGTAATTTTTCGATTTTTGCAAAAATCACTCTGGTCCCCATTACATTTTTCGCGCCACACTTACCCTCATTTAGAACATCACTACTCCGCTATTTTTCAAAATCCAAAAATTTACCGAGAACCCAAAGAATCAGATAGAACCTATCCGAGTCGGTACAATTTTCGCGATTGTCATAATCAAACGGCAATTCTATGATCGATGGACCAAATCTATTCGTTGTTGAAAATCCGCATTTTTCAAAGTGCAACTTTTCAAAATTTCTGAATATAACATGTCTCTCCTGTAACTTAACATCGCATGCAGGAACTTTCACCCATTGAATGTAATCACCAAAAACTTGTTGAAAATTTTCTAGTGTGCGGTTAACCAATTTTTGAAAATCTGCCTGATTGCCCTTTGTGTGTGATATGATATATTTCACGGTGTTATTGGGCCATTTTAGCTTTTCTTTAAAATTTGTTGCCTAAAAATTCAACTGATAAAAATTTGATATTTCTATAAATAGGGGGAGGTATACCAAGAAGGATTGGTCAGTGAAAAGTTGTACTTAGTGATGAAAAAAGTGTATTTTGTGATTTTTTGGGATCCGGAAATTTATTTTTCTAAAAATGTCTCATATGGGGATAATTTTATGCGGTAAATCGGTTGAGAGCTTTATTGAATCCCGAAAATGTATCTCTGATCCATTCAGGGGAAATTGGGTTTTTGAAGCGAAAATTGTCATTTTTCGCGTTTTTTATCTGGAATTCATTTTTCTAGGAGCATTTTATGAAAGAATAGGGGTAATTTTATGTGAGAATGCATTAAGGAATCATTTTTATGCTTCGAAAACGTGTGCAATCTCATAAAATTACCTATAGAAAAGTGATTTTCAGATAAAAATACGAAGAATGACAATTTTCGATTCAAAAACCCAATTTTTCCCTGAATTAGAGTCACACGTACGAAGATATCCGAAATCCACTTATGACTTTACCCCTATTGTGATCTTTATTTACAATAACCCTACATATCCATCGACGTAATATCCAATTGAAATAAACCATAAAAATTTTAGCATAATCATGATTAAAACAACTCAAAAACAAAGCAGAAATATTAGCTTCTACCCAAAACATACTGGTCATGTTTCAATGTAGGTGGCCGATTTTGTGTCAGCTGACGCTCAAATTCATAAACAAAAGTCGAACAAAATACACTCTTATAACAACTGACATATTTTTTTCACAGGATTTTTTCATGGATTTATCTGCAGTTTTTTTAATTTTCAAAAATATGCATAAAATTTTTGTGAAAAAATCTGCATAAAAAATCCTTCAAATTTGGTTGAGTAAATTCATTTCTAATGGCTTTTGTTGTATAGGGCATTTTCCGTCATGGTAAGAATTCATCACCCATGATAGGTATGAATTCTTACCATGACGCATTGGCAAGCGTCTCACTTTATACTCAAATGGCCAAAGGTTTAATACTGACAAGGTCAAATGCACACCACCACATTATGTAAAAGTTAAATTTCAAAAAATAAGATAAACAATTAGCAGAATTTTGTAAACATTTATTTATTCTCCTTTCTTATCTACAGGAGAGTAAAAAAGTGCATTTTTGGGGCCCGAAAAAATTTTTTGGAACTGGAAGATTTTTAAAATTAAAGATATAAGTAATTTCATGTGGGAAATCGATTGCGCGCATTCCCGAAGCATGAAGCGCTTCCTTGATCCTAATTCAGTGAATGGATTCGGTGTATTGACGCGAAAAATTTTCTTTTTCGACCGTACACCAACTTCATTCCCTAAATCAGGATCAAAGAAGCGTTTTCATGCTTCGAGAATGCGCGCAATCGATTCCCCGCATAAAATTACCCGTATATGAGTAATTTTTAGTAAAAAATTTCCGTCCCAAAAAATTATGGCCCAAAAATCACAAAAATGCACTTTTTTAACACACCCTGTATGTTTGCAATCAATTATAGTGTTTAACCATGTAAACACTGATCAAGAAACAAAAAAAGCATTTCCAGAAGCCAAATGTTATATTTTTGTGCAAAAGCAATCAATGCTTTATGAGAAAAAGGCTTTATGCCTGCCATATAAACAACGAGTATGCTGAGTTGTGACGTTAGAAATTATTTTTAGAAAAATAAAGTCCCAAAAAAATATAAAAAAGCCACTTTTTTTGGCCCACCTTGTACAAAAAAGTACAATTTCAAAATGTCATCATTTACAAAAATTTTGAATCTAGAACTTGGAGACCGAGCGCCTACGGCTCTCGGGAGCACCTGCGGCGCTCTAGATTAAATCTTCGAGCGTCACTCTGAGCAGCACCCGAGCGCATTTTCAGTAAATACTCTCGTCTCTCGGAATACCCCATAAAAATAATCCACCCCCCCCATGGTGGTCGAAAATGGAAAAAAGTTTCGCAAAGAAAAATTTTTTAAAAACGACTTACACCAATCGACTCAGCTCGCCGAGACGATTAGAATGAATACTAAAACATGAGTTTTCAAACCCGTGGCCGAGTGGCTAAAGTGACAGATTAGTAGTTTGTAGGCTCGGGTTCGAATCCCGTTCGAATTTAAAGTTGTCCAATTTTATGAAAATTTTTGCATATTTCTATTTTGGCCTCTAAAACACTTTGCAATAATTTCTTTGGCTAGTAAATACTTGCTGGAGTTGTTTAGTAAGGTTTTATAATAGTTAAAATCGCTATTATTAATACCCCCCCCCCCCAGTCTATAAACTGCGAATCTGTCACTTTGACCACTCGGATATAGGATCAGGTTTGAAAACCCCATGTTTTGGTTTTTTCCGTTTCAACCACTATGCTTCCCCTTTTCTAATTTTTCCAATAGAGTATCCCGCTTAATTTTGGTATCAAAAATTTTAGAATTTTTTCCTCTCCAAATTGGTATACAAGTTATATGGCACATTCAAAAGTTAGTCCGCAAGCACATTACACGTATAATATAAGAAGATAAATCTAACGAAATTAAGAAGTTTGCATTTCTTTCCAAATTCGATCACGATGATCTTCTCCCACTTGTACAACAAGAGGTATTTTTTGGTTTCCGTTTGAAGAATCCGACCAATGTGAAATCTTAGAAAAGTTTCCGATTTAATTTTTAGTCAAAAAGATTCTTACTTGTCCAAAATTAATTCCACCAACATCTCGAAGTTGGATTCCAGCTAAGTGGACGACATCGCCATGATAAACAGAATCTTCAGGCAAGCGACGATAATTTTCCGATACTAGGAATGGTGTTTTTATCCTCAAAGTGTCTTGCAATTTTTGAAGTGCTCCCAGACCGGTGATAAATTTAACCCAGCCTAGAAATTTAAAGTTTTTATACAGTCAACTCTCGATTTAGTGACCCCTCCCTCTAATTCTATTTAGTGACCCGTCTTCCCGCCAACACGCAGGTATGCGTTCAAAAATATAAATAGATAAACGCAAAGAGTTTTCCCTCCAACACAACCACACAGGGACGCATTACAAAGTATAAGACAAAGGTAGTTCATGCAATTTCCTATCCTTTTTACATTTCGTATTTTTACATTTAGAAATAAGCCTGTTTATGTTTTCTTCGAATAATCGGCTGATTTGATCATGAAAGCAGAGTTTGTTCGTTTTCGGTGCCTCAAATCAAAAACATCATTGGATCCATTTTTGAATCCAATAATTCAGGACGAGCAAAGTCCGTCCTCGAAAATGATAAACATCGCTGCTGTTTAACATAGACTAAAGTTTGAAAGTTCACACAAACATGGAACAAACACGAAAACAGTCAAAAGGGGCGGTAAGCCGCAACACCTCAACAAGAGAAAAGATTCCGCAGGTTGAGGTAGCTAAAAAGAAGCTCGAGACAACCGTACCGCAATCTGCGTGAGGTTGCGATATGGTTGCTATAAAGGTTTGGGATAGCTCCGGGGAGTTTGGAGATGGTTTGCCACCGAAGTATCTAGTCCATACATGACCAAAGGTGGTAATAGGTGGTAATAAATTACCACTGGGTTGTACGGTTGTGCCGCCCGAAAAAGGAGGGTTGTGCCTTGGCGCGAAGCGCCGAGGTTGTGCGGAGATAATAATGGGTTGTGCTCGGTGCCCAGGCACAACCCTTGTATTGTTTGTATGGGTTGTGCTTTTTTCGAAAAAACAAAGGGTTGTGCTTTTTTAGTGAAAAATAGGGTTGTGCTTTTTTGTGAAAAATAGGGTTGTGCCTTTTTTTGAAAAAAAATTACCACCACTTGGTCATGTATGATCTAGTCGCCCGATTTTGCAGCCCGCAGCCTCACTTTGGTCGTTGAGTTGGTGTCGACTCTGATGTGTTTCTGACTTTAAACTTTTATAATTTCTGAGGTGTCGAATGTTCTTTTTTTCAAATGTTCTTGAATTAAGTTAATGATAAAAGTTTAATGATATTTGTCTACCCACATCATAGTTTCCTTTGAGGCCTCCGAGGCTAGTTTAATGAAGCCGCTTCCGCACATTTTTTGGGATTGGTTGTCCCTTGGACTAGTTTCCTCACCTGGTCTACCTTTTCCGATTTAGGATAGCTTCACCTCCGATGAGGTAAGGCATCTTAAATTCGACTAAAGGTATAAATACAGTCCAACTCGATTTAGTGACACTCTCTCTGGGGGTGTCACTAAATCGAGAGTTGACTGTATAGGTAAATTTTGACACTTACCATATGGGTAGAGTGGATAAACTTCTTTCTCATAGACATATCTGGGAACATACCATTTCGAATTCGTATCTCTTACGACAGGAGACCCACCATATAGCCTACCCGTGATCATCGGAACGCTCTCTAAATTTGTATGGAAAAAAAATTTTAAGCAAAAAATACCATTTGAAACAGCACATAATTTTTCAAATCCTGGAAGATTTACTACTGTATCACTATCCAAGTTTAATACACATTTTGTATTGGGACAATATTTGATAGCATATTCGTAATAGCCGTAATTTTTCATAGGCAAGCTATAATAGCCATCCTCATAGTCCAGCCAAAGGATGTCACCGTAAACTTCGTGTTCTGATTGGATTCGAAGATTTGTATCATTGTCCTAAAAGCTTATGAATAATCTTTTATGTCTGGTACGCAGGTTTTTTATGACAGTGTTTACAATCACAAAAATCATCCATCCTCCAAGGGGTCGGTCCCACCCCTAATGTATGATATAAACCTTGTGATTTGCAATCACAAAAATGACTTGTGTCGAATTGCTATGAGTGTTTGCCCAGTTATTCCGAATCCATTTTCTTCTATCAAATTCTGTAGGGGCTGAACGGACAGCAGCAATAAGTTTTGTAGTACTATTGCAACCATGTTGAGGAAGAACTTTCATTAAATTAGTATCATTCAATGGTAAAGTGTTGTCTTTTCCATGTGGTAGAAAAATACCAGGATGTTCCTAATATATAAATTATTTCCAAAAAAACTTTAAAAAACCCTTACCGGACCAACCCCAGAATACACACCCTCTTTATCAACAAAATTTTTAATGTTTGATTTTAATTCACAAAGCCCATTTTGATCACTGCTCCATGTATAACCTTTACAGTCTTGTGTTTTTACACACAATTCACAACATTCGTCTTTTTGGCCGAGAATAGAAACTAGCTTGTCGCCTACCAATTCTTTATTTTTGTATTGTACAGGACAAAGATCATCTAAAATCTTGGATAAGAAAAAAGTTGGGGGCCCAAAGCCTAGTGCAATTGATCACTTACGGGGGATTAAATCCTCTCCGTTCGAAAATGGGTAAGTGATCAATTGCGCTACGCTATGGATCCCAAACTTTTTTTCACTCCAGTTGAAACGGACTATAGAGACAGACATAATGGCCTAGAGGAATAAAAACTAATGACACAATACAAAAGTCTAGGAAAAAAAATCTGTTAAAATTTGATTGAACATACCTTCTTTTCGAAAGCTTACATTTAATATTAACGTAGGCATACAAAGATTCCCTATATTTCGATAATATATACTACAATATATAAGAAAACATATAATAATTATTGATATCAAGATTCTCTCGCTCAAAAGCATTGGAACCGTCTCGGACTGTTTCAATTTCATAAATCATCGTCAATAAGTGTTCACAAAGTTTTTGAATTCAGACTAGATTATGTAAATTGCTAGATTATTTATTGGAGCAAAACAAAGAACTATGAACTGTTATTTGAGCATTTTTATCCTACGCCTCCATATTTTTGTGCATGTGAAATTATAGTCTGTTTCACGAAAATATATTGTACATTAAAAAACAAGTACCGGGAGACAAGCGCTAAGAGGATCTTCGAGAGTGACTCCGAGCGGCATTTCGTAATCATATATTACGTACGTGGCATTGGGTGACAGGGTAGTTCGGTACCATACATGAACAAGGGGAGGGGGACATGATCTCCCCCACATTTCGTCGCATTCGCGAAAAAAGTTAAGTACCCAATTCGCATTTTTTCGAACGAAGCGCGAAAAATTTGAGATTTTTATGTGAAAAATGCGAAATGGGTCGTCATGCATAATTCGTCAAAAATAACATTCAAATCATGAAAATCACCAAAAAATTCGCATTTTTATATACCAAACTCGCGAAAATTCGATTTTTTATAGACCCAATTCGCAAAAATGCAAAATGGGTAATAGACACAATTTGCATTTTTGGTCGCTGACCCCATCCCTTGCTTACGCTCGGTACTACCTTTTATCAAGCTGGGGTCAAGGTAGTACTAAGATGTCAAAGTAGTAAAATATTTCGAATACAGAAATCAGCTATGGCTGGGGGGGGGGGGGATATTCAAAATAGCTATGGCTGAGGCTGGGATAGTCAACACAGCTATGGCTGGAGCTAGAAATAGTCAAAACAGCTATGACTGGGATATGCATACTTTACTACCTTGATACCTGAAAGACAAGGTAGTACCAGCACTACCTTGACACCAAACGGTACCTGGAGACCGACGCGACTCTTTTCCGACAGAGGATCTCCGGTCTTTTCAGTCTCTAGTTTTAATAAGTTTTTTAAATATTTTTTGCGCCTTCCTATTAGCATAAATGTTAGTTATCTAAAAATGTTTTCGTTTCAATAACCCAAAACAATGTTCGAATTGGACAATTCTAGAGTCCTTTTATTCGTCTCATAGAGTTATAAAAAATTGCTACAATGTTATATTATGAAAATTTAAAAAATTGATGCAAATGTAAAGATCAAACTTCGATCACCACTTTTTTAAAGCTCAAACTTTTTATAATATTATAGTTAACCATGATTTAATCCAATTAATAAATAGTTTTCTCGACTTTTTGCGCCGATATATAGTTTTTTTGAATCCGAGGAATTTTATAAATGTCAAATTCGGATTCCCCGGACATTTTTACCTCAAAAGGGGTTGTTTTTAGGCAAAAATCGCATTTTTGCGACTTTTCGCTTCAATACACAATACGTCTTTCTTGAATCTGGGAAGCGTTTTTTCGCTTCGAAAATGTCAAATTCGGATTCACCGCATGTTTTTACTCCTAGAGGGATCATTTCCAGAAAAAATTTTTCACGTGGGTGGCCCCCCCTCCCTATTGTGTAGTAGCTCCAAAAGTTGCATTTTCTCAAAGGCGATAGTCTGTTGACCTAGTTCTTTTTTTAAACGTAGAAAATCTAATTCTCTACGATTTAAAAAAGAGTTAGGTCAAAAGGCAATATTTTACCCGAGAAAATGTAATTTTTCTACAAACAAAATCTCAAAAAGTGCACTTTTTCTGGACCATCTTGTACATTTATATTTCTCAACTTTTTTAAATTTTATTTTGGCTCATTAAAGAATTTCAAATATATAAATTAATGAGATTGAGAAGTTTGTATTTGTGCCCAAATTTGTTCACGATTATGTTCATCCACTAAAGAAGCAAGAGGTATTTGTTGATAGCTATTTGAAGCATCCGACCAATATGTAACCTTAGAAAAGTTTCCGATTTAATTTTTAGTCAAAAAGATTCTTACTTGTCCAAAACTAATTCCGCCAACATCTCGAAGTTGGATTCCAGCTAATTTAACGACATCACCTTGATAAATAGCATCATCAGGCAAGCGGCGATAATTTTCCGAAACTAGGAATGGCGTTTTCGTCTTCAAAGTACCTTGCAATTTTTGAAGCGTTCCTTTACCGGTGATAAATTGAGCGAAGCCTAGAAGTTTAAAGTTTTTATATAGGTAAATTTTGAACTAATATACAATAGGAGTGCCAACCACGTAAGAAATTTTTCGAAAATTTTTTTCTAGAAATGACACTTTTAGAGTTACAAACATGCGGGGAATCCGAATTTCACATTTTCGAAACGAAAAAACGCTTCCTTGATTCAAGGAAGGCCTGTGTATTGAAGCGAAAAGTCGTAAAAATGTGATTTTTGCTTCAATACACTAGCCTTCCCTGAATCAAGGAAGTATTTTTTCGCTTCGAAAATGTCAAATTCGGATTCCCCGCATGTTTTTACCCCTAGAGAGGTCATTTCCAGAAAAAAATTTTAGAAAGATTTTTCACGTGGGTGGCACCCTTATTGTGTAATAGCTCTATAAATTTGGACACTTACCAAATGGGTAGAGTGGATAAAAGTCTTTGTCATAGACATATCTGGGAACATACCATTTCGAATTTGTATCTCTTACGACAGGAGATGCACTATATAGCTTACCAGTGATCATCGAAATGTTTTCTAAATTTTATGTTAAAAAATCATTGATAAAGAAAATACCAGGTGAAAGATCACATAATTTTTCAAATCCTGGGAGATTTACTACCGTATCACTATCCATTTTTAGCACACATTTTGCATTGGGGCAATATTTGATAACATATTCGTAATAGCCATAATTTTTCATAGTCATGTTATAATAGCTGTCATCATAGTTTAACAACAGGACGTCGTCGTAAAATTTTCGTTCTGATTCGACTCGATGGTTTACATCGCTTTCCTAAAAAACATGAATCAGAGTTTTCGTTTCAATAACCCAAAACTATTTTCAAATTTGACAATTTTGGTGACATTTTATTCATCTTGGCGAGTTATAGTCTGTTTCAAAAAGAGATATTATCGAAACCTTACCCCAGTTTCGAGCGATCCCATCCGATCTGACAAGTTAAGCAACGTTAGGCCGTCGGGTTCAATTCCCGGGCCTAATTTTAGCAATTCAAAAAAGTTATTAAAGCAAACCCCCCTTAAATTGCATGAAAAAATCTATTCTATTGTTATTTTTCGATTTTGACTCTGAGAAACCCTATATTATAAGGCGATAATCTGTTCTTGTTCTTTACCAGCGCACCAATTTTGGACATTGCAAATGTGACTTTTATGCAATTTTCGGGTATATACAAGAACGGGACGAATCGACTGGAAGAACAAGAACGGGACACAAAAACGGGACGATCGAACGGAACTATTTTTTCTTCAGATCCCAGATCCTTTAAGGAATTTTTAGGTAGTGTAAAAGACTTTTTTTCTCAACTTTTTATTCATGGTAAAAAGACTTTTACACCATATCAAAAAAAAAGAAAAGCGTCACACAAAATCATCCATCCTCCAAGGGGTCGGTCCCACCCCTACCGTATATATATGACATTAACCTTGTGATTTGCAATCACAAAAATGACTTTTGTCGTATCGCTATGAATTTTTGCCCAGTTATTCCGAACCCATTTTCTTCTATCAAATTCTGTAGGGGCTGAACGGACAGCAACAATAAGTTTTGTAGCATTATTGCAACCATGCTTAGGAAGAATTTTTATAAGATTAGTATCGTCCAACGGCACAGTGATGTCTTCTCCATGTGGTAGAAAATATCCATGTGGTTCCTAAAACATTAAGCGCCTCGTCGACTGCCTAACGGCAATCTCCTCGACTCATCGGAAACCGAAAATTCTAAAGTTGAAAAACTGGAGTTAAAATGTTAAGAACTTGGATTATTGAGCCGCTTCTATGAGGCTATTCAGAAAATCCGGATTCACAATAAAATTGTTTGGAGGAATCAGAAAACGGGCTTCGTCTTTAATAGAGAATAGATTTCCTTCATGGCGCATCAAAGAGGTAAAAGATTCAGGCAAGGGTCCAAGTTAAAAAAAAATTCGCCAATCGACTCAGCTCGTCGAGCGTTTCAAAACGTGTACCATATCATGGGGTTTTGGAGGTTTTACCATGGCCGAGTGGCTAATGTGCTCGGCATTTACTAATAGGAGGCGGGTTCAATCCCACGCCTAAAAGTCATTTTTTTGTTGTAAAATTCATGAAAATTTTTTTACATATTCTTATGCGGGGAACAATGGTGCAATTATTTTTTCATGATAACTTTTGGAAAAATTAGAAAAATCAAAAAATTTCAATAAAAAAATCTAAAACTCGATTTTTCCAATTTTCTCAAAAGTTTTCATAGAAAAATAATAGCGCTATCGTGTTCTTCGCATAAAAATGTAGACATGCAAAAATTTTTATGAATGCTGACAACAAAATGAAAGAATTACTTTTGGCGCGGGATCGAACCTGCATCCTATGAGTGAAGGCTAAGCGCTTTAGCCACTCGGCTCGCAAAACCCCATGGCTCGTTTTGAAGCGTTCGGAGAGCTGAGTCAATTGGCTAAATTTTAAAAAATTTTGACCCTTGCTGCACCTTTTCGGCATTTTTGTGCGCCATGCCTTAAAACATCTTTAAAAAACCCTTACCGGACCAACTCCAGAATGCACACCCACTTTATCAGCAAAATTTCTAATGTTTGATTTTAATTCACAAAGCCCATTTTGATCACTGCTCCATGTATAACCTTTGCAGCCTTGTGCTTTTACACAAAGTTCACAACATTCATCTTTTTGGCCTAGCACTGAAGCTAACTTGTCGCCTATCAATTCTTTGTTCTCATATTTTACAGGACAAGGAGTATCTAAAATCTTGGCTAAATTTTTATAAAGCGGGGAAATTTTTTTTGGAATAAGGGCAGAGGCATGAGGATGAGGCAAAAATAAGTATGAGACCAAAAAGTTCTGCCCAAAAAGATAGACATAATGATCTAATGGTATAAAAACTAATGACATAGTGAAAATCTTAGGGAGAAAAAAATCTGTTAAAATTTGCTTGAACATACATGCTTGTTGAAAGCTTATATTTAATATTAACGTAGGCAGACAAAAATTTCCTATATTTTGATAATATATACTGCAATATAGAAGAAAACATATAATAATTATTAATACCAAGATTTTCTCGCGCAAAATCATTTAAGACCGCCTCGGACTGTTTTTCCATTACAAGAGTCATGCTCATAATAACTATAGTGTCAAAAAACTTTAAATGCAAACTAGCTTATGTAAATTGACTAGATTAAATTGGGAAACAACAACGAAATTTTAACTGTTTATTTGTGCATTTTTGTCGTCCGTCGCCTCCATATTAATGAATTAGAGAAAAACGATCGTTTGATGATTCAAAATTTGATATTTCGAAACTTGTTTATGTTTTTAAGAATTTCTCTGAAAATACACAGCCAACCTTGATAGTTTTTGGTGTCGTTAGAAAGCTGGATTTCGTAGCAATCGAATGACACCAAAATCATACCATAACTCTTTCTGGTTGCAGAGATATTGCATAATTATTAAAAAGTGTCGAAAAAACTGACATTTTACTAATTATGCAATAATTCCTCAACCAAAAAGAGTTATGGCATGATTTTGGTGTCATTCGATTGCTACGAAATCCAGCTTTGTAACGATACCAAAACTATCAGGATTGGCTTTGTATTTCCGGAGAAATCTTCAAAAACATAAAAAACGTTTCGAAACATCAAACTCGGCCCGTTTTCGTCTAATATTCATCATTCATTAGTCAAGATTCAACATTTATCAGTCAAAATAAATAGGTTATTAGATGACCTGCTCCCACATTTAAAAAATTCGCCAAAAATCGAGTCTAAACTCGCACGGCAAAATGCCAAAAAGGTGCAAGCATTTGTCAAAAATAAAAAGTTCACCAATCGATTCAACTCTCCGAGCGCTTCAAAACGAGCACTATATGATGGGGTTTTAGGATTTTCTCATGGCCGAGTGGCTAACGCACTTGGCGTTAACTCATATGGCGGATTCGATCCCGCGCCCAAATTAATTTTTTTTATTTTGTTGTCAAAAGCCATGAAAAATTTTGTATATCCATATTTTTATGCGGGAAACATGATGGCGCTAATATTTTTTCGATGAAAATTTTTTTGAGCAAGTTTGAAATATCGAAAAATCGCAAAAAATCTAGAACTTTTTCTCTCGATATTTCCAACTTTTCCAAAAGTTTTCATGGAAAAATAATTGTGTTACAGGCATAAAAATGTGAGTATGCAAAAATTTTCATAAATTTTGCCAGCAGAATAAAAAATGAATTTGGGTGCGGGATCGAACCCGTCTCCTATTAGTAAATGCCGAGCACGTTAGCCATTCGGCTATGAGTCAAAACATCAAGGCCTGATATGATACGTTTTGAGCTGAATCGATGCGTGACCATTTTAGTATTTCTGGCGATGATTTTTTGTACTCGGGGAAAGTGACGTAACCAGAAATTTCGTGTAGAGGGCACATTACCTTGGTCCCCCAAGGTGATTTTTTCATGATTTTTCCGAATTTTTCCAAAAATTGCCTTGTCCTCCAAGGTGATTTTTTCGCAATTTTTTTAAAATTTAAAAAAAGCATCTTGGTCTCCCTCATTATGTTTTCGCGCCTGTCGGCGCGAAACTTTTTTTAAGATGAAAACATTAATTTTTATGCTGAAAAAGCTCCGAAATTTTCAATTTTTGACAAAAATTTTATTCGAAATCCTCAAGTTTAGACAAAAACCAGCGCCGCAGGCAAAAATGTATTCTAAAATGCAAAAAATCCAAAAAAGCAAACGTAATTTAAGAACAGCTCCTTACGAGCTACCCAGCATCGTAACTTCAATTTTTGGGGAGGGATCCAAATTTGGGGAGGGAAGTTTTGATTTGGGCGAGGGGACAAACTTTGGTCTTTCGATAGGGCTCATTTCTAGGACCCTGCCCAGGCATATTTTCACTACTAGCTATATCTTTGTTTATTTGAGTTTGTAGAAAAGTATTTTTTGCTAATTTACTTTCAAATGATGCAAAAGTTTCAGCTATGTATTTATTCATGTGCAAATTGTGCCCGATCTATGAAATAAGTTTGGCTATACATTCTCCTCTCTCTGCACAGCCTATACTATTTTCACTCTTCCTTGTATTTCTTCATGTTGGCGCGTGCAAAAATAGACGTTTGAATTTCTTTTTCCCAAAGATCAGACACAATTTTGGTTATTATATAATGTTCGTTATGTCAATGTCAGCCGATTCAGTGGACTTTTATGATTTTTTCCAAATCGGTAAAATTGATATAGTTTTAAAAAATTGAAAAATTAATTAATTTTAGAATCTTTTTATTATTTTCTTTTTTATCTCAAAGTATTTAATAATGTTGCATACGAATGGCCGTGCCATTATTCGGACTTTCGAGGAATCAAAAGAGCTTTATTTGAAGCTAATTGAGAAGATCTTTATTAACCATGATACTAGGATATTCAGAATTGCTCTTCCGAGTGAAAATCATGTTTTGGGTCTGCCAATAGGTCAACATATTGCCATAGTTGCTAAGGTAAAAATGTTTTATGTTTTTTTGCAAGGTTCAAAAAGCGATGCGCGTATGGCCCAATGGCTATAATGCTGGCCATTCATGTTATTGACGCGAGTTCGACCCCATTAGGTTCAAAATTTTTATTTTAGCGAATCGTTAGAAGTTGTACAAGCAAGCACCTCCTAAAATTACAGGGTGGGGGTTATCCATAAATTACGTTTGCAAACGGCCGATTTCGCATAATTTTCAAGTTCAGTGGCCTGTTGCTAAACTCGGAAAACGGAAATTATTAAGAGGATTTTTCCCTCGGTTCTTCGGTCTCGATCATCCAGTACCCTCAGTCTCGGTTTTTTTTTAAATCCGGTCTCTACTTTTGATTCGATAAATCAACATTTTACCTCCGGGATCGAATCCCCCCCCGTTCAAGTTGAGTGTTGCTACACTTGCTCCTGCACCATGGCTTATGATTTTTTTATCACTGGGTGAGAAATGCACATTACCTAATTTTAGATCAACGGTGACACAATTTCTCGAAAATATACTCCCATTTCAAGTGATGATGACAAGGGCATAATGGACCTCATCATCAAAGTTTATTTCAAGGATGTCCATCCTGAATATCCCAAAGGAGGAAAGATGACACAATATTTAGAAAGCTTGAATATTGGTAAGAAAAATTTCGCATGAATTTTTTATTTAAAAAAGTTTTTTAGGAGATCAAATTCTAATCAAGGGACCCAAAGGAAAGATTACTTATAAAGAATATGGAACTTTGATCAAGAATATACCCAAACTTCAAATGATTGGGCCCATACAAAACGGGACTTATAAAATGTTTGGTATGATTGCTGGAGGCTCTGGGATAGCTCCAATACTTCAGGTATAGATTAATAACAATTAAAAAATTTCGGTCACTGGGAATAGAACCATCCCCGTTCAAGGTGACTTTTGTGCTACTTTCTCCATCACCATGGACGTTGATGAAGCAAGTGGCGCAAAATTCATCTTGAACGATGTGAACCTTTTTCTTTCTGAATAAGATTTTTGATCCATTCATAATTCCGATTCCGTAGAAAAGTGCGGAAATTGTATAGTCCGTTCCCGCGACAAGTTAAGATACGATATCTCGAAAGTTCGAACCTAACTGGCCGTAGTGTTAAACGGTTCGACTGCCATTCGAGTTAAATTTATTTAGTAAGACTAACGCATGAGAAAGTTTTTAAAAGCCATTTCAAGTCAATCCGAGGAATCCCATAAGAGAAAACCTTGTCCAAAGCTCAATACCATCGATTTTACGTTGATTTTTTGAATTTTCTAACTTGTTTAAAATACCCTAGATAATTTTTTTAGGCCAAAATTTCTATCTGGCCGATGTATTCCAATATGGAGAACATTTCTAGCATAGTTTCGAAAAAATCCAAGAAACTTCGATTTTTTGAGCCTTTTTACATGGTGGCCGTAGTGGGAGGGGTCGAAAAAATTTTTTCTCCGATTTTTTCGAAACTATGCTAGAAATCGGACGGATGCCTTTACTCAACGTTATATGCTATAAAAATTTGGCATAGACTCAAATGAAACGAAGAGAATGAAACGATACGAATGGAACTATCGGAGGAAACGATACGAATGAACAAAAAAGTCCTCGCCAAGGGAAATACCGCTTATGCTAAATTTTTTTGCCCCCTTGGCGAGGACTTTTTCGTTTCATTCGTATCGTTTCATTCGATCGTTTCATTTGTATTCGTTTCCAACCTATCGTTTCGTTTCTATGCCAAAATTTTTTTTAGCAGAAACGGACTATATGATCTGCTATTTACTCTTTGTGCGGATTTGGGCTATAATTAATTTTTCTTTTAGATTACTCGCCATATTCTCAAGGATCCAAATGATCCAACCAAAATTTGGTTGTTATTTGCAAATAAAAAAGAAGAGGATATTTTGTTAAGGTAAAAACAATTAAAAATATTACTTCCTATTGAAGCCATAATCCATGACCTACAATGAGGCATGGAACTTAATTCTGTATCCTGGGGGGGGGGGCAGGCTTTTTTATCATTTACTTCAAAAAATCCAAAACCTTGCCTAAACACGCTTACTAACCACCAGAAACAAAATAAAAACCGCAACCTCCAAAACATTCACCATAATTCTCCATGACCCCGTTACACTAAAACCTCCCCACAAAAAATCAAAAATTTTCAATTGCCTACAAATCCTTCAAAATTTTCACTAAACATTCCCCTAAAATCATGACAAACAACTTTATTTCTGGGGCCCGTTGCTTAGTTCCGGAACCGGAAGTCGGATCCCGGAACTGGAAGTTGGAGCCGGAGATCGGAAGTAAAATCTTCCGACTTCCGGTTCCAATTTAGTGCAAATTTTCCAAATCGGAAGTTTTTACTTCCTATCTCCGGTTCCGGGATCCGACTTCCGGTTCTGGAACTAAGCAACAGGCCCCTGGCCACGACCCCCGAAACCTTCATCATAATTCCTGGTCATTGACACACAACATCACCAAAAGACTATAAAGGATATTTAACTATTATTTTTAGAGACGAACTCGACCAGTTAGAAAAAGAATACCCCGATCGCTTCCGAATTTGGTATACTTTAGACAAGGCTCCATCTAATTGGAAATATTCTACTGGTTATATAAATACTGAAATGATCGCAAAGTTCTTCCCTGGTCCATCTGACGATATAGCAATGTTACACTGTGGTCCAAAACTTATGAATAAGAATGCAGTTGTGCCAAATTTGGAAAAATTGGGCTATTCTTCAAAACATGTTTATAAAATTTAAAAATTAAATTTTTTTACAACACATTTTTGTGCATAAATGGCTATGAAATAACACAATTAATACAAGCAAAATTTAAAATTTGCACCTGGTTTCGGATTATATAAGCCCCATAGAGTTGAGGCTGGTTTACTTGCCTTCAGCAAGCAAACCAGCCTCAATTGTATTTTGCGCCCAATTTTTGGAAAAATTCGAAAAATCTAAATTTATGCTGGCTTCATTTTTTCCGTTTGAAAAGTGACGTAAAAATGACCAACTCTAGTAGTTTTTCCAAACTTTATTTAACCATTATAACAAATGCAAATCAAAGTCAAACGTTTAAATATGGTCATAAACAACATAGTATACAAAAAGAGGTAAATATCTATTTCAAGGCATTTGAAAAATTAGTAAAACGTTGGAAGACATCATATTGTTCTTTGAGATCGATTTTCACCTTTTCACGCATGTAGAAAATTGGGCAATCTTGTCTGAAAAATTTGATTTTAATCTTTTAAATTTAGCATTCATGGCTTACGCTGAACAAAAAACTTCATCACGCAACGTTCCCGCACAATTTTGGCATTCTGTCCATAAACGGGCAAATCGGTGCTCTGCATTTCGGAGAGTTGCGACCTAAGATGAATAAATTAGTTCACAACTGGCAAAAATTCTGCATGTATGCTTTTTTGAACCCATAAACGATTTAACTTAGATCCAATGGAGCAAAAAAATTTATTGGCCAAAATTTTCCATTTTTCAACCAAAAATGTCCAAATTTTGCCAATTTTTAACAAAACGTTTAAATTTTACACAAAAATCGTATCTTTGGAAGCATTTTGGCTTAAAAACACTCCTTTTTTCAAAAAATTTGCGCCTGTTTTCTTAAAATACATGTATTTTAATGACTTTAACACAAAAATTTTCGAATACATGTGCTCCCCCATCCACTGGCTAAAAATTTTTCCGAAAATTTAAGGACATGCTCCCTCCTTCCATCCTCTGGCTGAAATTACGCCACTGTTAGCAATCAACATAAAAATACACCTTTAAAGCATAAATAACGTGAATTTTCGGCATGCAATGATCACACACTGGCGGGACGATTCCATTCACTTCTTTGAGCTGTGCCTTACAACCCAGGCAAGTCGGAACTTTCTTAGCTTGTTTTGCCCAGCCAACAAGACCGCCGATTTTTGGCGCACGAGTGATCTGAGTCCTTGTGTGTTCACCTTCTAAAAAATAGGAATTTAGGCATTAAAAAATCAAATTTAAAAACTGATCAGTTAAATTTTGCTTCCAAAAATTTTTAATGAGTTTTTAGTACAAAAAAAGATTCTTGGCCAAATTTTAAGTTAAAATTTTGATTTTTTTTCTCAATTTTGAGTCCAAAACTGATTCTTCGCCAAATTTTGGGCACAAATCGATTTTTTGTGTCAAATTTTGATTTCTAAAACCGATTTTTCATCA
Organism: Acrobeloides obliquus; assembly: GCA_034698545.1. Taxonomy (NCBI): domain Eukaryota; kingdom Metazoa; phylum Nematoda; class Chromadorea; order Rhabditida; family Cephalobidae; genus Acrobeloides; species Acrobeloides obliquus. The sequence goes on from JAQGBS010000362.1 coordinate 19,050, forward strand.
AATTTTGAGTCCAAAAATCGATGGCCAAAGTAGAGAAAATCGATGTGAAAAAACCGTTGTGGAAGTTCCTAGAGCCCGCAATTGATTTCCCGTATAGAAAAACCCCGGAGTCTTTTTATAACAATACGATTGAATTGGCAAAAGCCGGTTAATTTCCGAACGACTCAGTATAATCAGTATTCACAAAATTTGCATAATTAATATAACACAATTTACTAACTGAGCAACATTTCTTCGGCCTTATCATTAAAAAGCGGGTCAAAAATTCTGGCTAGTGGCTTCGCTAGTTGATGTTCCAAATAATACTGCTTATCAATAGGCAAACTATTATGCAACACATAGAGCGGATGTTCGGCACGCTTCGAAATCGGATCGTTCTTATTTCCAGCAGTGACGACATAAGGTACTCGGTCACCTAATCTTGGAGCCGAGCCAGGATCTCGTTTATACATACGCTCGGCTAGTTCGACATGCGCCTGTTTGGCTTGGTATTTCTAAAAAATTAGGGGTTATTAAAAATTTGGGCAAAGTGGGCCTACATCACCAGTCTTGGTTAGCTCTTTGGTGATAATCAACATGCTAATATCAATTCGATTACACAGTAAATCGGAGATTATACGCTTAGCATAGTTAATGGCTCCATCTTTGTCCCTAAACATGGATCAAGTTCAAGAGTCAAAAATCCTCTACCTGTCTATTAACATTTTCTCCAAACAAACACTCAAAGCCTTAGAGACCAGAGGACAATTATCACGTCGAACTGTCTCCAATCCTTTACAGTCCATTTTATCGTGTTTATCCGGCTTCGTCCAATACAATCCTGCATAGCGTTTCTTATTTATCAGTAGGTAGGGATAGTAGACCTAAAAATTGAGATTAAACATTTTGGCTGAAAAACCAGTAGAAAATCGATTATTAAGCTCAAAAATCAATAAAAAATCAATTTTTGAGCTCGAAAATCTATAGACAATCGATTTTTGACCTCAAAATTCAGTAGGAAAACGATTTTAAAGCTCAAAAATGAGTAGAAATCGATTGTTGAGCTTAAAACCAGTCAATAATCAATTTTTTAAGCTCAAAAATCAATTTTTATTGATTGAAAATCGATTTTTTAAACAATCAAATTTGCAATTTGAATGCTCTACCTTTTCAAATTCCAATTTTATCGGCTTAACAAAAATTTTGCTGACTTCATCTGCTCCAATTTTTCCCAACTCCATAGCCTCCGCAACGGATTGAACTCCAAATTTCACCATAACCGAATCTGTATCGCCATAAATAACTTGAGCATCAACCGGGCATTTCCCATCAAATGCACCTTTTTTGAAGATTCCTAAAAATCAGCTTTTCGTCGACAACAAAATTTCTCTCCTACGTTCAACCGTCGCTTTAGTCTCATCAATCATTTGCCGGCCAAATGATGTTACAGACTGTGAAATTTGCACACACGGCAATTTTCCCACCATAGCACCGGTAAATCCATACACAGAATTGGCACTAATTTTCAAGGCTTGCTGTCTACCGTTCAACACCATTTTTCGAAATGGATCCTTTTCATTCTTGAGATCATTTTTGGCTTTCTTTCTTGCAGCTAAGAGATCATCTAAGACTCGAGGAAGGAGTCCTTTTCTGAGATGAGATTTTACAAAGAAATTGCCAGATGGGGTTTTGATGTAGTCTTTGTCCAATTCCATTCTAAAAATAAAAATGATTTTTAGTTTTAAAAAGAGAAGAATTTTAGATTTTTAACATTTTGGAGTCATTTTTTAATGCTTGGGACATTTTTCTCGAATGTGATTTTTTTAAAATTTTTAGCCATTTTTTGGTACTAGTTCAGAACAGGTGACCCACCCAAATTTTTTTCAAAAATACCTTTCTAGGAGTATTTATGCGTATAATCTAAAAATCTCACTCAAAAATTCTGAAAACGCTTTCTTGGATATAAAAATCGATTCCAACATAAAATTACTCCCAGAAATATGATTTTGAAGAAATTTCAAAATTTTTCGATTTTAGCTTCAATACACATCTATTTCCCTGAATCAAGGTCAAGGAAACATTTTCACACTTCGGGAATGCGCGCAATCAATTCCCCGCATGAAATTACCAAACCAAAGAACTTGGTTTGTTGGTAATTCAACGGTAAAATGTTGATGCATCACGGCCTTTTATAGCTTTATTTGTTAATAGTGCATCCCTTCGTAGTCGTATTTTAGCGAATAAATTTTTCCCTCCATGTATACCTGCATCGTCGTGTTTTGCCATTTTTATATCCAAGAAAGCGTTTTCAGAATTTTTGAATTCTACGCATAATAAAAATACCCCTAGAAGGGTATTTTTAAAAACAAATTGGTTGATTCACCTTTTTCAAACTAGTGCCCATTTTTTAATAATCTTTAATTTCCATTTATTGTAAGTTCAATAAACACTACATAGTTAGACATTTTTACTATGAGCACCTTTTAGTGAACTATAATTAATCTCGGGCAGTAAATAAATTTTTGAAGTTAACAAACTTTCTAAGACGTCAAATTTCTATGACCTTCAATAAAAACATGAAGATCTATAGAATTCGTGCCCGCTCAATAAATAACCATAAAAATCTATTTGCAATCCAAAAAAATCCATTCACACATATTTATTTATAACATTTTCATTGACCATGCTTGGTCTAGCATGAAATATAATAATTTTTTCGTTCATATTTTCTAAATTCTTCTCAAAATCCTAAAATATTTCCTCTTTTCGGAATAAACTGGCATTTTGTTCTCTTTATCTAATTAAGCAGCAAAAGTGGATTTTATTTAAAAAATTGGTTTGAGCGTACTTTATATAATTAGGCACAATTCTTGGTAATAAAAATAATTTAGTTTGCTTAGAAATGCGTCAGAATCTTTGATTTTGCAGTAAAAATTTAAGTACTACTAGTATATTTAGGACGATATATAAATTTTTTCCAAAATTTGCAATTTTTAAACAAATATGTCCAGACCCATATTTAAGAATGTAATTCCCCCATCATTGCTGAAAAATTTTCCAATGAAGGTTCCCCTCATGTTTTTACCCAAAAAATTTTTCAAGAAAAATGTCAAAATTTACCTGTTTTCATCAAAATTGCATTTTGTTAAATAAAAAAATGTTTTCCTTAATTTTATCAAATCGTCACTTTTCGAAAATTTCAGAAAAAACATAAGAGGGACTCAATGATTTTTCTGGTCTTAAAGGGATTTGGGAACCCGGACCCTAGACACAGCGCTTGACCGGACCAAACGTCGTTGCAGAGTCTACCAGGAATATCTCTCCAGCTCCGCCGTTCCCCCACTTGCTCAGCCCACCAGACGCAGTGTAATAGGACCCGCCACTACATACAATACATAGTATAAAAAATATAGGATATTCAAAAACACCGCGATTTAAGCATTTTTTGGTAAAAAATTTTTCTCTAAAATGACTCAGGAATAATTTTATGTGAGAAATTGATTGTAAGCACTTCTAAAGTGTAAAAACGTTTCCTTAAACCTTTTTCATAGAAAATACTAATTTTTACTGAAAAAACATGTATAAAATACTCGAAAAACTAGTATTTTCCAAGAAACAGGTTCAAGAAAGCGTTTTCATGATTCGAGAGTGCTTGCAATCAATTTCTCGCATAAAATTATCTTTAAAGGTCCAGTGCGACGAAGACACCAACCCGGGAAATTTTTTTAAAAACAGCGCCAAATGAAAGTTCATATA
>JAQGBS010000363.1:0-22727 GCA_034698545.1 Acrobeloides obliquus
AAATGCTCCATTTTTCATGATCTTTTCGAATATATCATTTTTTCATATGGTTGTAAATTACTGGACTGGTTCTTTAATGAATTGGAGCTTTTACAAATTTCGAAGAAAGTTTTTTGTAAAAAATGTATTGTACAGTATGTTAGAAAATTTATTTCATACTTTCAAAAATTCGCCAAAAATCGAGTTTAAATTCTTTTCAGTTGCCCATGGGTTCATTCGATTGCCAATGTCACGGGATTTTTTTTTGTAAATTTTATTGAAAAAGCTTTTAATTTCGACTTTTTAGAAAGAAAATAACAAAAATTAGCAATTTTTTAGCACTTTTTGGGTATTCGATCTCAGTATTTTTTCTACAGATTGTGTCCAAATTGGCTGATTTTTTGTACATGGAGGTTTTTGGCCACGGCGGACACGAATTTAAACGAATTTTTTGATTCTGACCTGATTAAGATGCTTTTCCGGATGGTTATCCATTTTTTCGTTATAAGACTTATCTCGACCATTTTAAATCCGTTTAGGCTTATTTTTTTCAAAATTGAGACTTTTTAACATTCTTTGAATCAGTAATAAAAAATTTTTGACCTTGACAGGATCGAGCCCTTGATCATTTGAGTGAAAATTGAGACGCTTGCCACTTCATCATGTGTAAAATTTTTTGTCGAGAAAAGCCATATAGCAGCTAAAAAATCTACTGCTTAATTTCGTTCAAAAACTAATCTTGGAAATAAACTTTTTTCTCCCAGGGGTTGTCATTAACTCCAATTTTAGAATAACTGCAATTAGTTGATCATTTGGCATGTTTTTTCAACATATGGTTTTAATAAAGTGATAAATTGCGATATATAATCATATTCTAACATTGGATTGGCATCATGGGGTTTGACGGGTTGCCTTGTCAACTGCTTAGAACAAAGTTATATAAATATAATGTCTAAACATCAGGTCTAAATTTGCCGATAGCTTCCTCTTTTCGAACTAATAGGGATAACTTCCTCTTTTCAAACTGATATTTTAAAGTTTTGTCAGCTATCATGTGTGAGCTAGTCCAAGAATTTATGAATAATACTAATATGCTTCGGGAATGGAATTCTTCATACTCATCTTACGCGACTCCAGGACGGATGATAATGACCACGCAAAATTTTTGCGATGTCATTTCTGAGATTAATTATGTGATGACAAAGATTTTACTTCATATCATGCATGTACCCGTGATAACTCTTATTATAATCACCTTATTTGGGAAGGAAAATGAAGATGCCAAATGGTTCGTCTTCCACACGGCTGTGCTCAACTTTATTCTCGGTAGGTTAGAAAGTACTTTGTATATAAATTTTGTTTGTCACTTTGCCTCATAATGTTAGAGCTTCGGCCTATTATGTTGTATATTTGATATATTGACAATGAAATAAACAATAAACATAGGTTTCTGGGAGATAATAAGATTAAGAATGATTCATGCCTGTCTCCTACCTGCATCTTCCTGTATGCCTGTCTGCTTTCATGCTTGTTAGTGATGCGTCGAAATCGGAAAGATTGTAAAAATCGAAATCTCGATTTCGACGCATCACTCTGCCTGTCTGTCATATCTAATTCTAAGTGAAAATCCAACCCTAACCCTAAAGCTTAAGTCAAATCAATAGATAAACCAAAGTTTAAGCCTAAGCCTAATCCCATGCCTAAGTCTAAGTCTCAGCCTAACCCAAAGCGTAAGAATAGACCCAAGCCTAAGCTCAGGCCTAATTTTTTTGCTTGGGGAACCAGGGGAACACTAATCGAAGGAATTTTTGAATGTTGACTGCAGGAAAGTGTCGAATCGGCAAATTTTCTTGAAAATTTTTGAATTTTCTAATATTTATCAATCGCTTCAATAACACCGAACCTGATTCAATCAAATCAACCGTGTAAACCCGGAAAAAATTTCGATTATATTTCTATTTTAATTCTAGGTATCATCTGGGAGCTAACTTTTATTGATGAAGATTGCAAAAAGAATCAGCTCATCAACACTATTATGATGTTCAGCCTGGGATTGGCTGTAAACTCCATTTTTCCATTGGCCTTTACCCGGTTTTTCTATATGTACTACCAACATCTTTATGACAAACTTTTTACCAAAAAGACCTTGCTACCATGGATGTTGGCGTATGATGGAATCATGATAGGCCTATATTTACTCGAGGGTGAAACAAGTTTTATCTGTCTCATCGTAAATTTTATCATGCTCTTTGGCACCGTTTTTTGCACATTTTTTGTCTTTTTGCGAATTCGAAAAATGATGAAAATGGTGGAGGACTCGAAATTAAGCACTTTTAATGACTTGTGTAAAGCTGCTTTTGTGTGCATTTTTCAAGCGTCGGTGATCTCTTTGCATTTGATCTCAACTCTATATACCCAAATCTATGCTGGTATAATTGATCCTTATGTAGATGGACAAGAAGGATCTTTAAACTATCAACATCCGCCAAATACACAAGGGCCCCCATCTATGAACTACACTGGATCATACTCGCAGATGAACCAAACTCGTCCGGAATTCCCACACTCACGCTTCTTGATGTTCACTTTCATTATTCTAAGTGATTGGAAAAATACCCTATATCAATTTTATGTGATCATCGATACGATTGTGACGTTGGTCGTGTTAAGAACTTATAGAAGCATATTAAAACAAGTTGGTTGGCGAGCATGGGATCGTGTAAAGGTGTTCTTGTTTGGTGATAAACATGATCAGAGAGTGTCATCAGTGTATAAGAAACGACCAAGTATCAACCAATGGGTTGGTTGAAAATGTTGTAAAGTTTTGTAACTCTTTAAGCATAGTAGATTTGTTGGGTATGAGTTAGAGTTTGCAGTTTACCGAAAATTCTTGAAATTTTACTTGACTTGATAAGATAGTCAATTCAATTCAAATATAAATTTCGACTTGACTGAATGAAAAAATCAATTTTTCAGATTTGACTTAACTAAATTTTTTTTCAAAAATATTTTTTGACTTGACTACACTTACTTGACTGGGGTAGTCAAGTTAAATAATTTGACTTGACTGCAAATTCTAATATGCGTTAAATTTTGTCATCCAGATATTACGTAATCAAAATTTCGGGTATGTTGACCCCCCCCCCCCCTCGTAATCATTTGGCTAACCCCTCCCCCTTACTTGATTACGTAATATCTGGATGGCCCCTTTGTTAAAATCCTGTTCTAGCAAAAAATATCGTAGAAAAATTGAATACTTTACCCCTTGGAAAAAACGGCGTTTTTGGCCCAAAACGCTTTTTTATGGTAGAATTAGCATTTTAACAAGCTTTTTGGTAGAAAAATGAATCTTTTTTAGAGAAAATTGAAAAAAGAAAATTTTGATATAAAAATTTTTAGCAGAAAAAAGTTATCAATTTTTTCCTGGAACGAGGAATCTCTATCTTCCCCTCCTCTTGGCTACGTCACTTTTTTAAATTAACAATTATTAGTTTACACGGTTAGTTATTTCATATTTGAGACAACAAATATCACAAATTTTTTAAATGTTATTTATTATCAAGATTAATTGGTTAGTTTTCATCCTATTACGTTAAACGTGTAATGTGTGTCCATGCCTCTCGCTCTGCAGTGTGTCCAGATAATCTCGGGAATGTTAGATTTAAACGAACAATGCTAGAACAAAAGTTGTAGGGGATGATGAGAGAAGATCGACACCACTTTTATGGTGGTATCCCCTCAAAAAAAATTTTTAATTTTTTCAAAAAAAGGTTAGCTATAACGATTAATAAAAAAGATATTAATAATAACTAATACATTTTTAACGGAGTGCTTGGAAGTCCGCTCGGAGTCACAACCCCCAGAGCGCGGAGCGCTCGGCTCTCGGATTTGTACATAATTTATGTAAATAAAATGTTTTGTATTTTGTTACTCTATCAGCATTTATAAATAATTTGGAAAACAGGATGTTCAAAAATTTATCCGCAACATTTTGTAACGAATTTATACATCAAAAACATTGTCCACTTACAAGGAATGCTCAACTGGTGCAACACCCCTAGAGCCAAAAGCTTAGCGGGGTTTGTTAGTTTGCTGCATGGGCATGCAGAAACCGCTAAAACGGGATGCCGATACAAAGAAAAGTTTCGAGATCTATAGTACCGGTCCAATGCACTACCAATACACTATAGGGCTATCAAGATCTTCCATTCTATAAAGCTTAGACCAAAACTAACCTCATTTTAGTTAAAAATATGCCCCTATAATCTAATAAAAATTCTATCAATTCTAGCTCAAACCCTTTAATTTTCGAGGTGTAGGAAGACTTTGATCATAAAAACTTATAGAATATGGCTTTTATAATATACCTGTAAAAATAATGCTTTTCTTTTTCATAGTATATGATTTAATCACAACAAGCTTAATTGGGGTATACATAATTTTGTCAGATTTGACTTATTTTTCAAATTCTTCGAACATTATTAATTCCTTATTGGTCTATGATTTCGATAATATTGACCTTTCTGGTCTTAATAGGCACTATTTTTTGCTCAACTTTAGTTTTCGTCAAAATTCGGAAAATGATACAGCTCGTTGAAAATAACAAATTTAATTCTTATAGCGATTTGAAGAGAGCAGCGTTTATTTGTATCTTCCAAACTTGTCTTATTTCATTACATTTATTCATCACTTTTTATACCACTCTTTATTATGAAGTTATTTATAAAGTAGCTAATAATCGAGTATTTTGGGCTATTTATAGGATATTATATGAAACTAGATACTCTATGTATCAACTATTTGTTATTATTGATACTTGTGTAACATTATTTGTCTTGAGATCATATAGAAGCGCAGTGAAAAAGATTTGTTGGGCTTTATTTGAATTTACCAAATTTATAGTTAAGGGAAAAATTTTGAAGAAGAAAACACCAGTTACCATTATCAAAAGGGTTAATAACTTTGCTATTCAATAAAAATATACATTGCTTATTTAGCATTAGAATTGTCATTGGCGAATAACTAGGGATAATGGAACTTCTAAGTTTTGCGATTTCCTTTAAAATTCACTATATTTATTTTTCTTTATAAAGTCTTTCATCAATAAATCAATTAAATATTTATTCCAAAACAAAGCAAATAATCACAATTTTACACCTAAATTTTATAATTTTCCAGACTAAAAGGTCAGGCCAGTAAAAGTTGTCTTTTTTGTTGATATTCGAAGAGTTCATGAAAAATGGAGAATTTTTTGTTTTTACGGCATCTTCTGAATCATTGTAGTTTTCGAGATAATTGCGTTTGCAATTTTTGAATGTCTAAGGCTCTTCGTTGTAATAAATAAACTTTTTTGAATTTTTTGCGGAAAAATCGATGTTTGCATCAATTTTTTAAATTTTCATAAAATGAACATTGTAGCAATTTTTTATATCTAAATGAGACGAACAAAATGACAACAAAATTATCCAATTTGAACATTGTTTTGGATTATTGAAACGAAAACATGAATCAGAATTTTCGTTTCAGTAACCCAATGTTCAAATTGGATAATTTTTGTGTCATTTTGTTCGTCTCATTTAGATATAAAAAATTGCTACAAATTCATTTTATGAAAATTTAAAAATTGATGCAAACATCGATTTTTCCGCAAAAAATTCAAAAAAGTTTGTTTATTACAACGAAGAGCCTTAGACATTCAAAAATTGCAAACGCAATTATCTCGAAAACTACAATGATTCAGAAGATGCCGTAAAAACAAAAAATTCTCCATTTTTCATGAACTCTTCGAATATCAACAAAAAATGACAACTTTTTTCCTACTGGACTGGTCCTCTAAAGTGGGTACACGCCCAGTACGCTTCTCGAAAAAATTTTTCTCCAAATCGGTCGATCTTTGGTACTCGGGGTTTTCGAGTTTCAAAAATTTTCTTTACCTCATTCAAGAATACTTATTACATGTAGAAAGAAGGAAAAAACCAATAAAAATTTTATTCGATTTAAATATGTTATAACAATAATTCATGAATTTTTTAAAATTAAAATGAATCAAATTTGTCTTGAAGTTGAGCAAAATTGGGACGCTTTTCCATGTCTTTAATCCAACAAGAATACATGATTTCAAATAACTTCTCGGTCATATTAGCGGGACGCTGGAGTCTTCCGTTTGCTTGAAGGAAGACTAACAACTCATCATTGTTCATAGAAGCATATGGGATCTGACCAAAAGTAAACATTTCGTACATAAGAACACCGAAAGACCAAACATCTGATTTTTCCGAAAACATCCTATTTGTTAATGATTCCAAAGCCAGCCATTTTATTGGGAGCTTTTGAGTCCACGATGATTGATTACTAAAAGTTTGATCGCAAGAAGAGCAGAGTCCAAAGTCTGAAATTTTGGCAATGCGATTACTTGCGTATAAGATGACGTTTCTGGCAGCAAGGTCACGGTGAATTAAGCCTTTTGAAGCAATATAACGCATGCCTAAAAAAGAATGTCTTCGTTACAAACAGATTTTTTATATATGCATTATCTTTACTGTACTTTTTATGGTTAACTCAAATTTTAAAACAATATTTTACAAAGTTGTAATAGTATAACCCTGAAAAAATCTTGAAAAAATCGACCACCTGGCGGCGATATAGGTCTGTAAAGGATAACATTTGGGACACCGTGGAGGGAAGTGACATGCAAAAAATGGAGAAATTTGCATAGGTAGGGAGGAAAGGTGTCTTGAAAAATTGAAACATGACATCATCATATGATATGATCATATGATAAATCAGAAGAAAATAATTAAAAATACCTTTGGTTATTTGGCTTAAAATCGATAAAAAGTTGTCATATGGTATTGTGTCTTGAAGAGTTTCCCGAAACTCTGTTACATAATGCAGCAAATCCTTTTCGGCAATTTCAAGAACTAAACAAAGCGCATCATGGTGAAAAGCCCATCCTAACAAACAAACAACATTTTCATGATATTCAATCAGCTTCATCGCCTGAATCTCTTTAAATAGTTCCTCTACTTCATTTTGTCCGAATCGGTTGGCAACCTTCACAGCTACATCACAATTAATGAATTTCTCGGTATGCATATTTTGTTGTTGCTCATGCAATGGTGCTGTTCCCAATAGATGTCCTTTATATACAGTCGAACTTACACCCTTCCCAAGAATAACGTCAAAATATATGTGAAGATTTTTTCGTAGAATTATAAATTCGTCGCTCTGTTCTTTCATCTCTGCAATTTCTTCTGAAGGAACGTGCATTTCTTTTAAAAGTTTGTAGATTTTATTATATCTATTTTGTCGCCTGATTACAATAAATACTGAGCCAGAAATAATAATAACGCATATTATAACAACCGCCGCACTGCATAGACCAATAATTAAAGCATCATGTGATCCTATAACTTCGGTTGAATTTGAAGGCGGTATATAGTGTCCTTCTATCTGCGCCGCAAAGCTATACATCGCGTCTGCACATGGAGACCCAGAAGCATCAAAGATAAACGTAAACTGGTTTGAAACAAATGACAGGTTTTCGTTGTATAAACTTATGTTTGAATATTCGAAGTAAAAATCTGTTGCGTTAATAATTAAAGTGCAACTGTCTGGGATCTCGGCATATAAGCTAATATTGAATTCCGCATCGCCCAAATTGCAAACAATTGGGTTAATATAATAAAACCCATTTACATTGGAAATATTTGGATAGTTAGGTGACACTCGTACAAAATATAATACATCGTAGAAATTAACTTCATAGTATTCGGAGCCTAAAAGGCTATTTTAAATCGGTCAGTAATGTTTTTGAGCTACATGGTGATCCATAAAAAGTGGATTTTTTGCAATTTTCCAAAAGAATAAAAATGGCATTTTCTCAGGCAAAATGAATTCTTTTTACAAGTTCCATATTGGGAATGGTTTGGGATCCCGATCCCGAAGAAAAAATCCCAAAAATAGTAATTTTGTGGGATTCCGGTGTAATCCCGATTCCGAAATCGGGAATCCCGAGCCGATTTTTCAGGATTTTGTTAATTTAACGATTCCCCTCCGAGGATGCATATGTTTGTTTTTGGAGGTTCCTACACCCATTTTTAACGTTTTTCGACTCTATCTTGTATAAAAGACAAAAAATTTTTGTTTGAGAATTTTTTAAGTCCAGATCTTTCTAATTTCATATCACTTATGGGGTCTCCCATTAAAGAATTAGAAAAATGGTTAAAAAATGAATAAGCGACTTTTGGTGAATATTCTTTTGCGGACAATTTACGTAAAATCTACACAGTCAAAATTTTTTTAATAAACGCAGAAAATAGTTTAAGAAGATGATGTGAGATTTTTCGAAAAAAATCATTTTAGGGGTCAAAACTAGCTTTGGGAGCTCCCACACAGCGGCCGAAAATGGGAAAAAGTGATAATTGTTTGGAAAACCGATAAAAATCGTTCGGTTTCGGTTTTAGTCGACGTTTTTTCTTTTGGCTTCGGTTCTTTTATTGGTTTCCGAACTCTAGTCATAACAACGTCTTCATAATCGAGCAACCGATAGCGCTGCAGTTGATCAGTTTGAAGGTCCGGGTTCGATTCCCACCTGCATTATAAAGTTTTTTTATAAAATTTTTAGCACTTTCTTCAAATTGCATAATTATCATTATTTACCAATTTTTAAATTTTTTTGTGCCACTATACAGGATAGGCGGAAATAACGTGTAATTTTCTTTAACACAACTTAAAAATGAAGCCAGTTAAAAAGCCTACCCAGCAGCTGGCCACGGGACCCTATATCTGGCCTTAGAGCCCCCGGCGAGGTGTTTCTGGTATCGGCCCATCGATGCATTACTACAGGGTGCGACAAAAGTTCCCGTGATTTTTTGAATTACTGAATATAGTATTTTGATCATAACTCTTTAACCTTACATACAATTCCAATGATCTTGGTGTCATTGGATAGCTGTAAATTCAAGCTATCTAAAGACACCAAGATCATCGGAATTGGATGTAAGGTTAACGAGTTATGATCAAAATACTATATTCAGTAATTCAAAAAATCACGGAAACTTTTGCCGCACCCTGTAGTATACTGATTAAGAATAAATACCTCCAAGATAAGCAGCATAACTAATATTTAAAGATCCTCCCATTGGTATTACGACAAAAAACGTTAATCCAGATACTTCAGTTCCATATTGATTTTGCAAATCCAACGCAGTTTTTTCGTCAAAATTTAACAAAGGATATGCGTTATTGTAGCCAGAATAAACAACAATACTGTTGTCACCTGTATAATCAAAGTCATAAAAAAATAGTGTAGCGAAAAATGTTGGATTGTCCGGAGATGTTACATTTGGTAATATAATAGTAAGATAACAGAACCCTTTATTACTGGCAGAGATTTGTCTTGAAAATCCAGGGCCTAGAATTTTATTTTTTTTAATAAAGTTTTGCTTATTAGGAATCATTAAGAAAGGACTTGGGGCTAACAATGTATTAATGTGAGACAAGATTTTTTATAGGAAAAAGCATAGAAGTAGGCATAAACGTGCGCAAACTTATCCCAATCCCCCTCCCTTGGGGGTAGTCAATGGAGATAGGAGGATATAGTCAAATGCTATAAATACAACAAAGAAAAATAAAAATCATAATGGTTTCTTATATTTTTTCAAATTTTGGATAAAAATTTTTTAGCCCCCATCGTTATGAAATTATGGTTATGTCTATGGGGTAGAGGATCAATGATAAAATTCAGTTTTTGGTTAGATCTTTTTCGCTAAAATTAGGAGTGTTCAGTAACTGAATGCCGATTTGGAAAGTTTTGGTATCATTCAGTGGTGTAGTCAAAGAATGCATAGGAGAAGGTGCAAAAAGATTTTCTTGAGAGTATTACCGTTTACAGGCACTATGTCGACATTGTCTACTGTGTTGCAATTTTCACTGTGATATTCTTTAATCCTAGAAACAAGAACAATATTGTTTGACGATGGGCCAACATAAAACAATGTTATTTCTGACGCGTTTGTAGGAAACACTATGACATTTTCAGACGGAAATGTTAATATAGTATAAGGTGTCCCAATTGAACCTGAACACTTTTATAACGCAGCTTAAAAAGGGAAAACAATTAAGAACATCAACAAAATTCACTCTTGGTAGTTTTTCAATGCAGGGAATCGATTGTGCGCATTCCCAAGTAGTGAAAATGCTCCCTGATTCAGGGCAGGATCAGTGTTTGAAGAGTACATCGAAAAATTTTATTTTCTTTCAAACAAAATTTTTCTTCTAAAATGACCTCGCTTGGGTAATTTTATGCCGGAGAATCTATTGCGCGCATTTCTGATGCTTGAAAATTCTTCCCTGATTCAGAGAACTTTGCAATACAAAATTATCAGAATCAGGGTCAGTGTTTTTCAATACGAGTAGATCTAATTTGAAAATTTGATGAAAAAAATAATGAAATTTATTTTAAAAAATTTAAAGCCAAAACTGTTCTTAAATGTCAAAATCACTCGCTGCACAACGCCCAGAATCGGTGTCGCTTAGCATAACGTGATACAATAACCAGGTGACTTTAGGCAACCAAGGCGGATTTTCGGCCTAAACACGAAAATTATACAGTGATCCTATCAAAATTTACCTGGAACAAACAATCATTGAATGTATTTATTCGTGCTTCTAATAGCGTCAAATCGAGATCATCCATAAATCTAGCCCGAGCACACTCTTGTATTTCTCCTAGTTTCAATAATAGCTGCATATTTTTTCTTGTTTAGCACCATCACTTACTTCCTAGCTATTACTTTGTGCTTTTTGAAAGCCAAAAATATAATAGTAAAAATTAATGGTTAATAATTTCTATAAACAAATGAAATAATTTAAAAAATGATACAATTCAAAGGCATAGAAAGGGTATTAAGGAAACATTCATTTTTTTAGACCGATGGCTCAAACGATTGCTAATAAGTTATATAATAGCGTGATGGAGATTTTTTCCGGTTGCAGAAGAAAATTTTTTATATATCTCAAAAAAGGTAAAAAATACCAAAAATTGTTCAGTTTTTGATAGAAAAATGGCATTTTTTAAGCTAAAAAAATCGTTCCGTCACGTTGTTTTATAACTTATTAAAAATCGTTTGAGCTATCGGTCTCAAAAAATGGATATTGCCTTAATGCGGTTATTGCCCTTGAAGTTTCAAAAAAAGTAAAAAATTAGAAGGCTTTTTAAAAATCGAAAACACTGTTTTTTCGAAAAAATTTCTAATAGAAAGATAAATCATTTTATCAAATGTAAACATCTTGTCCCATATATGGGACAATCCCCGGTTAGAACAATTCTGACTTTAAAATTAAAAAAAATTTTCCCATATTTGTCAAAATTTGTGCAAGGCAGATTCGAAAACACTGATCAGGGGTAGGGAAGCATTTTCAAACTTCAAGAATGCGCGCAATAGGTTCCGCGCATAAAATTACACATAGAGGGTCATTTTTAGAAACAAATTTTTTGAAAAATAGAAAATTTATCGATTCTCGCTTCAATATACCGATCCTTCTCTGAATCAGAATCGAAGAAGCATTTTAACTCCTTGGGAATGCGAGCAATCGATTCTCCGCATAGAAAACTCCCAGCGATGAATTTTGTTGATGTTCTTCTTTGTTTTTTAAGTTGTGTTATAAAAGTGTTCAGGTTCAATTGGGACACCCTGTATGTGAGAAATTTTTTAAATCTGAAGATTCATAAATGTATATAAATCCATTGGTAAACTCCTCCAAATTGATTCCATAATAATAAAGCTCCAAAGTTCCGGTTTCTTTTGCTATTAATAATTTAGTGTAATTCAAAATTGAGCTAAAGGTGTATAATGGCATGTTTTTTGAAAGGGAAACAGTCTAAAATTTAAACATTTTTACTATTCTTAACCCCTATAACGCTGACTGGAATTTTGGTGTATATGACTATTTTGAGTCATACTAATTACAAATATGTAAAAATAAAAGGATTTATATTAAAATTTCAAGCTAGTGGCCTTTGAACTTCGGGACACGTTGAACTGGGTATCTTTAGTAAAATGGGCATATTTCGGAAACACTAAAAGTTTAAAACATGGTTTTGGTATCATTGAAAAGCTGAGAATTTATCCTGTAACTTTATATAGACAACTATAGAAAGTTTTCGCTAAAATAAAAAGTTATATCCCAATTTTTGAGTCGTACCATGATTTTTTGGTGGGTTTTAAACAATGATCGGTCATTTTACCCGGTTATTGAAAATTTCAACCAAAGTGAATTCCTAAAAGTTGTAGCTCTGAAACTAAGGAAATCTTTGGTATATTGAGTATGGTATGAGTAGTTTAAGAGATACACAGTTGGCCCCATTTTTATATGGCCCTATCGTTTTTTGGTCCCAAAATGGGGCCATTTTTGAATACTATAAAAAAGGCCTCAAATTGATGGCCAAAAATTCTTAGCCAAATAACCTGTCGTCACACTCCCCGGGCTGGGATCCTGGATCCCAGGATATATTTTTCTGTTTTCGCATATTTGGAATCAGTATAGCTGGAACTAATAAGCGAGACAAATGTTCAATTCGGTCTTGTAAATGTTAAAAAACGTTTTATTACTTGAGTTAAATTTGGACTTTCTATTAAAGTGAAATAAATGTACCAATAATATATTCTTTTATTTGCTTCTTGATCATGAGACTTAAACAATATACATATTTTTTCTTCACGTGTATATAAGCTGAAAAGTTGTTCGGTTGATGTTTGTGTATTGTATAAAATTGTTGATGTATTACAAACAAAAATGCTTAAACTATCTTCATTATGTAGCATCAAATTTGCATCGATATATAACATGTAAAGATTGTTTTTATAATCGATATCAATTTCCCAATTGCAACTTATATTAGGATAATATTGATCGGTCGAAGTAGATTTAAATAAGTATCCAGGATTGGCGCCATTGATAGTTAAATTGTAAATACAGGTGTTGTTTTCTAATAGGGTGTTTAAAGAAGGTAGCATATTATAAGCTAGAATAGTAAAAAAGAAGATGACTTTATACTTAAACATTTCAAGAATTTATTGTATGAGTCAAATGTTTAAAAAATTTCCTGTCAAACGAGTGTTACCGATAATTCCTTTATATAGTGATCATTGATGTATTTATCAATTTTGAGGATTTCTATACATGGCTGATGAAAATGAGAAAAAATGGGGGACAACGTTATTGAAACGAAAATAATTTTTTGAATGAAAAAAGTTTTCTTTTCAATAACATTTTTTGAATTTTTTTAAAGGTATGTTGCAGAAAAACTTGATTAGCCAAAAATCTGTATGAATTTTTGACATTTCTTAAATTTTAAAAGGGTGTAGAGCTTTATAGATGTTGTCATTTTAGTGATCATGGTGTCAAAGTACTCATAAGAGTCTAACTTAAAAAGTTACTTAGCGATTTTTTTATTTGGATTTTTTAAACTTAATTTTTTCATGAAATTCGAAAAATGTCAACTTTTTTACACTTTTCAAAATTTGTAAGTTTATGTAATTGAAAATAAAACTATGTAACTTTTTAAATTAGGCTTGCACGTATACTTTGACACCAAGATCACAAAAAATGACAATATCTATAAAGCTCTACACCTTTTTGAAATTTGACAACGGAAAGTTTAAGAATATTGATTCTATCTCCATTTTTACGAGGGCTTGAAAGCTAAAAATTAAAGCCCAATTTGACGATTCAAATGAGCCCTAGATATGCTGTAGAGTTTAAAACAAAAAGTTATGATATGAAACATCATTTTTCAACAATATTGTAGTCTATAAGTAAATAATCGAAATTTTTGAAGTTTTTATGAGCCAAAATATTTTTATTTACTCGTTTTTACCAATTTGAATAGGGGGATATTATGCAAATGTTCCGATTAAAATTTCGATATTTTGAAATTTTACCTTTTGACTCCCTTGTCCCCTATATTCCCCTTTGGTTTTGCGGTAAAAAATCAAAAATTTTTTGCAGTGTGTTAGTGATTAAAAATGCATAAATACAATGGTAAAGCATTTTAGAAATAATAAAAACCAATTTCCAATCCTTTTTCAAGATCCTCACTTTTTTCCCATTTTCGTCAGCCATGTATAGGAATTGTCGCAGAATTCGCTGGAATTTTTAATCTGCGATTATGACTAGCAAATTTTTCCAATAAACTAGCTGTTTCTTCTTTGATATTATCACACCTAAAGATTAGCTTAAAATTTCTCTGTGAAAAAGGGTGTGAAAATTTAGGTACCGGATGTATGAAACTGAACATCTCCATAGTTTTCATGGCTTTATAGACAAATACTCTAACTCTTCATACTATGTTAATCGCCTTCATATTACTATTTTCATTTTTCAAAAAATTTAATACAGTGGAAAGTATTCAAAATTTTAATCATGATAAAAATAATTGCAATTCTAATTCAATTATCCAAGTTGATCAAAAAAGCCCAAAGTTTTTACTAACTCCACCAAATTATCTAGCGTTTCCATATGACTGTGGGTGGAAAGTGAAAGTTGACACGTTAAACGAGACATTTATGCTAAAAATCGATGCAAATTTGATTTTGAAGGAAAATGATTTGTTGCTAACCACTGTATGTGGTACTGAAAATGTATTGTTTGATACAAATTCTTTTGTTAATCAGCGAGAAACTTTGTTTACCCAAGAAGAAGAGCTATGCATTAATTTTAGCTCATCTACGGTTAACAACTATGAAAAAGAACTTATTTCTGTTTGGAGCATTTATTTTGAGCTAGTAGAGACACCTATGAAACAACATGTAAGATAGTAAAGAGCATATTAAATTGACCCTCTCCACGGTCGGTAGAATTACTAGGTATACAAGGAAGGTACACTATTGGAGGCATATGAGAGGGCTAATTGTTAAAAAAATTATTTTTTTCTAGGACCTTAGTCGGAATCCATAGCGGAATTCCATACCGCTATACTAAAGATCTATAGAGTCATAGAAAAAAGTATCTATTTTTATTGAATTTTTATCCAAATTTGACCAAATTTTTGAATTTTTTGTCCAAAAAAATTAACATTTCGCCTCGGACTACATGATACTTAAATTTTGGGCCGACTTTTTTCAAAAAATTTTTGCAGCATAATATTTCTCATTAATCTCATGAGGCTGATCGTCACAAGTGGTAGGATAGTTGCAGTTTTTCACGTAGATTACGAATATAAAAAATTTGTTTGAAAAAAAGTTTCCTGAGGGGGGTCCAGTGTCTATTCTTTGTGTGTGCCTCGTTAAAATTTTAAGGGATTTTATAATGGACAATCTCCTCGTAGGAATTGATTTGAAGGCTCGTTTACCTCTCATTACAACGGTGGGAATCAGCGCTACAACTTTTATCTAAACACCTATAGCAAGTTTTCGCGTCAATAAATAGATAATCGCAATTTTGTGTGACTTCTTTTTTATATTTGTAATATACATGAAAAACTGCAACTATTCTACCACTTGTAATGATCAGCCTCCTGAGTGTTAAATGTATTGGGTTGTAGAATAAGTTGTTGCCGCTCAAAAATACATCTAAAATCGGTATTTTTAGCTCGTTTTTGATGAAATTTTTTTCCATTAGTAAACAAGAATGTATGACGAATACGATCCAATCAGTCATTTTAAGCGTGACTCATGTTTTCGTGTCAATACTCAAACTTTTTTTAAAAATCGGGCTCGAATCCGAAGAGATTTTTGGATTTTGATCAGGGGAAGATACCTCACAAGGGGTTCGACTGTTTGGCGAGCGCATAAACTAGACTAAAATAAGGATACATCTTTGAGCCAAATTTTTTTTAAACTTTGAGTATTGACACGAAAACATGAGTTACGCTCAAAAAGACTGATTGGATCGTATTCGTCATAATTCTTGTTTACTACTGAAAAAAAATTTCATCGAAAACGAGCAAAAATGGCGATTTTAGATGTATTTTTTGAGTGGCAACAACTTATTCTACAACCCAATACTTTCCAAAAAACTATTAACTTAACATCGGCAGGGAAGTGTTAATCAAATTTGGTCAAAATTGGGACCAATGTGAAAAATAGATTTTTTCAAAAAATTTCAATTTTCACGAAATAGGTATATTGCCTTTTTTCTCTGGATGAAAATTTAAAAAAAAGAATTAACAAAAACTACAAAAAAATTTATAAGCAAAAATGCGTTACAAATAATTTTATCACCCTGAAAATTCACTGGCATCGTAAAATTGTAAACAGTGCATGTTATTGAAGCATTCTTCACGAATTTCTCTCTTGTCTTGCTCGGGGTAAAGCAAGATTAGGCAAGACTCGTCTTGAGCCCAATGTGTGACATCCAATGTGATTAAATTATTTAGATTTATCTTTCGAAAGACGAGCCAATAAATGTATATGAGCTTTCAAATTATACGATTTTGAACATTTATGCCTTAAATGGCAGCCTCCAAATTTACTATTATGGAATTGAACCTGGTATTCCTATATCAGACATGATTTATCTCTATAATTCTTCCAACTTAAAAGATATAGTAGCAATATTACGTTATCCGTCCTATGATATAGAGTCATTTAATTTAACCATATGTGCTACCCTATTTTACGTCGGTAGTTCAAAAAATAAGATTAAAATTGTTACAAGAATTCCAGAATACCATACAGCAAATTGTGGTGGTGGAGACAATTTGATATTCTCAAACCAATATCCGATAGAAACAGAGATTACAGCCACCAACGGACCGTGTCTATTGTCAATTATCATTCCATCAAGCATTAATGAATACTATGCATATATGCTTCTTGCAACCGATTTAGAATATTATGGAGATGAATCGGTTTTACTTGTTGCGGGATATAACAACACATTCGTTCTTACTAATTCGAATGATGCGCCAAGCCAATTCAACGGAAGCAGTAATGATTACATTTATATTTTTGGTAACTTGATTTCTTTCATTATTCCTTCAAATAGTAAGTTAAATGGATTGTTTCTTGTCGAAATGGTTAAAAAGACTGAAATGGAAATTATTTATTCTTCTTCCGATTCATTCGTTGACTTGGAAATGTCGGCAAATTATCCGAACTACGAATTCGCTAATTATAACATTAGTTGTGATGTAGGATACACAGTTGATTACGCATCAATTACATTAGTTGTATTCGCTTATATTCCTGAAGACTGCTATTTCAGTATTTCTGTGGATGAAACGACTATAATGGAGATAACGAACCAGACTTTACTTGATCATACTCTTGTTCATAATGGCACTCAAGTTCACATAGAATTTATCGGAACCAATGATAGCAGCATCTATTGGCAAGGATTTTTGGTTCGAGTGTTTGGCGAGCGCATAAACCCACCTAATGATACATATCATCATATCATTCGTTCAAAAAGTAAAACTGGTCTAATTGTGGGGCTAAGTACGGGCGTCTCAGTAATTGTTGTTGCAATAATTGTCTTTTGTACTTACTACCAACTAAAAAAGCGCTATAGAAAATTTGACACATTATGTAATATTCTAAAAGAAATGAACAAATCGTCTGAAGAGACTTTATTATTGAAAGAAGAAATGAAAAAGTTTTTGATACCAACTGGAAAAATGCAAATAGATTTTGATTGTGAACTTGGAAAAGGCTCTACATCAACAGTGTATAAAGGCTACCTATTGGGTATAGCGCCTTTACACTTAATGCAAAAGTCACTGCATACTCAACGGTTCAGGGATTGTGATGTTGCGATAAAGGTGAATAAAAATTATGGCAAAAACGAAGTCGCACAACTTTTTAATGAAATTGATGCCATGAAAGAATTAGGGTATCATGAAAATATTATGTGTATGCTAGGCTGGGTATTTTCAGAAGAAATGCCTTGTTTGTTCTTTGATATCGCTGATAAATCCTTATTGGAATTTTTAAAAAGGCTTTGGGGGTGCGCAGAGGATCAAATTTCCAGAATGAAGTTTCTATCAATTTTATGGCAGATCGCAAGAGGTAAAAATGGGTGTATTTGCTAACGGTAATCTTTTAGGCATGGAATACATAGCTTCAAAAAAGCTAATTCATCGAAGCCTAGCAGCCAAGAACGTTTTATTGTTTGGAAACTTAGTAGCAAAAATTTCTGATTTTGGCTTATGTTGTTTTATGGATGAAAATCTTACTTATATTTCGTCCACTCTCGAAAATCTACCAATAAAATGGTTATCGATAGAAGCGTTGACAGAAAAGGTTTTTTCCGAAAAATCCGATGTTTGGGCATTTGGAGTTCTTATGTATGAAATCTTTACTTTCGGCAAAATTCCGTATGAGACAAAAAACAAAGATGAGATGTTGGAGTTCTTGCAAACAGGCAACCGATTAGAACGTCCTGATGGCATAGACGATATGTTGTATGAAATTATGCTTGGCTGTTGGCATAAGGAAGCCGAATCTCGTCTACCGTTTAGTGAACTTGTAGAGAAATTCCATGCGTTTATAGAAATCCGAAATGAGTTCTATGGATATATGCAGCCAATAATTGATAGCCAACATTAATGAAGTAATAAAATCTTAATCTGCAGAGTGAACAAAAAAATCACACTTTTTGTAATTTTATGTCTGCAGGAAATTGCATTTTCTAGAGAAGTTTTTACTTAATTCTTTTTTAATGTAGAAAATCGAATATTCTATCCTATAAACGTGTAATGTCTGTCCTTCCTTTCAAACAATCTCAGGATTGTGCAGTTTAAACCCTGAACACCAACACTCGTAGGGGAGTTCTCAGGCAAGCAATAAGTTATGGCAAATTTCGCTAATCTAAAGAATTTTTAATTTTTGATCTCCTTCAGGAGATGGTGTTCAAAGATTTGGGTGAACCCCGACGCACTGAAATTTTGAAAATTGTAATCTCATTTAAAAAAAACAGGGCAAGGCAAAAAATTTGTTAGAATATAAACTGAAAATGATCTGAAAATTGCTATATTTTTGAAAAATTGTAAATTTTGGCCATTTTTGGTGAAAAATCACAATGGGTGACCATTAGAATTTTTTCCATAAATTTTGTGAGATAACAAGAGGGCTATTAGGGAAAAATTTGAAAATTAGTTTTATATACTTGATGTTGCTTTATATATTTGATTAATTCCAAATAATGTTATTCACGCTTTTATATTGAAAATTGGTTAGACCTGTGAAAATCAAAGAGTTATCAGTTTCATAGATCTGGCACCAAATATTTTCACACCCTTTTAATCTGAAAAATTTCAAACTAATCTATAGATGTGTATAATATTCAAGAAGAAATGGCTAGCTTATTGGAAGAATTAGCTAGCATCTGCGATGAAAATTAATCCCGATTTAAAATACTATCCTCAATATTTTTAAATGCTTCACTTTTAGGGAGAATTTTGAAAATAAAACTAATTTTCAAAATTTTCCTTAATAAATGAGCTAAAAGACAAAAAAACTTGTTCACAAATATAGCATAAACAATATTCCAAAAAAAGTGCTAATGAAAGAATATGAAAAGTCCCGGTATTATTGGATTTACATAGTGCTAAAATTTTTCACGGTGATCAAAATGAAAAAAATTAGAAATTTTAAAAACGACTTTCACCATTATCCTCAACTCATTAAGACTAATAAAAAGAGTAGCATATCATAAGGGTTCCTAATAAAATATGGCATAATTGCTAAAGCATTAAATTTGCATTTTAAAGTCCTGGGTTCGAATCCCATCTTAAATTTATAGTTCTCCAATTCCATGAAAAATAACTCTTCACGATGTGACAAAGTTGTCAAAAAATAGATAAAATAAAATTTAAAAAGATGCAGAAAAAAGAAAAAATGCAAATTTTGAAAAGACCCAACTTTTTAGTATTTTGAAGCATAACTTGTCGTAGAAATTGAAATATGACTTCATTGCCACTTATTGGAAAGCTGAAAACCCGGGGTACGACTAAAAGGGGTTAGCTATAGGAGTTAGGATTAAAATTACTAAAAGGGGTTAATGCGGGGTTAATCATGTTTTTTAAAGTCCAATGGCGAAATTTTGGTCCCAAAACTCCGTTTTTCGATACGGCAATGGAACAGATATCAAGCCCTAAAAATGTCAAATAATAGTGGTTCCTTAAGAAATTATCGGTGAAACCATGTGCTAAAAGGGGTTAATTAGGGGGCTAATGAAAGTTTCCATAATTTATATATATTCGGAAAATTCATAAAAAATGGAGCATTTTTGTTTTTACAGTAACTTCTGAATCGCTAATGGCTTTGAGATAATCGCGTTTGAAGTTGACGATTTTGAAATGTGTTTTGAATTTGAAATTCCCGCAAAGACCCTGAATTCTTTTACCCATTCAAAATATCCATTACATGTAATAAAACGAAAAAAACCAATAGAAATTTTATTTGATATTAAATAAGTTATAACAATAAACCATAAATTTTTTTAAAATTACAATAAAAAAACTGCGTCAAGAAACAGACCGTTTGGTTTTATACAAATATATGAAACATCTGAAATTTATGAAAAATTTGAAATAATTTTCCTATATATGTAAAAATGAATTTTTCTGAAAAAATTTTTGATGTCATCTTGTTCAGCACAATTTTTTACACAATATATAAAAAAAATTAGCCAAATTAAACGACACGGAAAAAAATTATCCTCCTTTAGCCTTCAAGAATCACGTTTTTCCTTGAAAAATAGAGAATAACTTATAAAAACTGAATTTGTTGACCCCCTAAATGAATTTTTCTAAAAAAATTTTGACGTCTACTTGTTCAGCACAACTTTTTACGCAAATCTGTAGAATCAATTTATTTAATATTGGGTATAAAAATTTTTTATTGACAAAATAGTCTCAAAAAATAAGTTTTTTCTTGAAAATTGAGGGGTTACTTGCAACAAATCAATTTTTTGACCCCCTAAATGAATTTTTTTCGAAAAAGGCAGAATGTTACGCCTTTACATTGGTATCCAGGCAACTTTAAAAAATTTTTTTATAAAAATCCATGAGTGTGGTTTTTTTAAAGTCGACGGCAGAAAAAAAACATCCAAAACTCAAAATTTATATTTTTCAATTTTTCGTGTGGGTTAAAAGTTAACTCCTACAAGTTATATATCATTCAAAAGCCCATACTTAAACAAAATTTATGGCGTTAATATCTTTCCAATAAAAATTATCTGAAAAATTTAAACCCTAAAAACGCTTTTGGAAGTCATACAACAGTGGTTTAAAAACCAAACGGTACGCAACCCTTAGGGGCTGCGTGAAATGAATCAAATTTATCATGAAGTTGAGCAAAATTGGGACGCTTTTCCATGTCTTTAATCCAACAAGAATACATGATTTCACATAACTCTTCAGTCATATTAATGGGACGCTCAAGTCTTCCGTTTGCTTGAAGGAAGACTAACAACTCATCATTGTTCATAGAAGCATATGGGATCTGACCAAAAGTAAACATTTCGTACATAAGAACACCGAAAGACCAAACATCTGATTTTTCCGAAAACATCCTATTTGTTATCTCTGAATCAAGGCCAGGAAAGCGTTTTTACGCGTTGAGGATGCGCGCAATCGATTCCTTGCAAAAAATTACCTATATGCATGCCCATCACGCAGTTTTGAGACGTTTATTTATGATTTTTTGAGTTAAAACATGAGGTGGACGATTTTTTCTTTAAAAAATTCTATTTCTCAAGGACATTTGGTATCATACATGCACAAGAGGAGGGAGACTCCTAAGCCATGTATCGCGCATCGACCGAAAATTTAAAGATTCATAGCGCAGCAGGTGGATAAAGCCCACTTGATGCGCTATGAATCTTTACATATGCTCTATCCCCTTCTGATGCGTTATGAATCTTTTTAACATGCTTCATGCCGCTTGTTTTGCTTTATAATTTGGCTTAAAGGGAGCGTGTGAATCCTGTCCGTATCGGGTCAAAAAAAATTTCTTGATTTTTTCGAAAGAAACTTACCCTTTAGTGTCCACACATGCTCGGCGTCATGATGTGCGTCATGACATCATGACGCGCGTCATGATGCGTGTCATAACGCACGTCATGATATGTGTCATGATACGTGTCATGACGCGCGTCATGATGCAATGTCATAACGCACGTCATGAAACGCATCATGACACGTACCATGACGTGCGTCATGACACAGCGTTATGATACGTGTCATGACGCACGTTATGATGCAGAATCATGACGCGTGTCGTGACACACATCATGACGCGCGTCATGATGCGGGGCCCAGAATCATAGCGCATCGAAGCAACCACTCCTAAGACCTTGTGCATGTATGTTTGGTATATTCAAAAAACAATAATTTTTCAAGGGAAAATGCATGTTTGATGCGGCTTTTTTCACTATTGAGTTTTTAATAACACAGATTTCGATTCTAAAACGAAATTGGGGTAGTTTTCTTATCAGACTTTCGAGTTCCGAAAGTGCGTGACGATCCCTAGCCACATGTTATAAAATCAGAAAATTTTCTTTTACCCCATACATAAATACCCATTAAATATAAGAAGAAGGAAAAATCCAATAAAAATTTTATTCGATACTAAATACGTTATAACAATAAATCATGGATTTTTTTTAAATTAAAATGAATCAAATTTGTCTTGAAGTTGAGCAAAATTGGGGCGCTTTTCTATGTCTTTAATCCAACAAGAATACATGATTTCAAATAACTTCTCGGTCATATTAACGGGACGCTCGAGTCTTCCGTT
>JAQGBS010000364.1:0-22727 GCA_034698545.1 Acrobeloides obliquus
AATATTCTGCTCATTGGGACCCCCCCCCCCATTGTTAAAAAACTTGTAAATTTTATTTTTATTTTATGAATTTTTAGACTCCCCTTCCCAACGTTATCAAAAGTGCACTAACGTTATAAACTTTTTGTGAAGAGGGCTGACCCCCGCCCCTCCAACATAATAACGTAATATCTGGATGGTCCCTCGTTACAGGAGATCGGATTCGTAGTTGAATCGAACAGGTTTACGAACCGGAACCTGGGCAGCCCAAAGAGCCTTTGCCCTCCCCTCCTCATGTATAAAGCAAGAGATTTAAAAATTAGGACGTGGAACATCGATGCCCATCGTGCAACACTTATTTGGGAATTTATAAACGACTATAATGACCATGAATTATTTGATTATGGATTATTTAAAGGACCTCTCTAGTCGACCCCCCCCCAAGCACAGTTTCCAAAATTAGTGCCCCATCTCTTCATTTATGATAGTAGACCATTATCCGAGTTGAGTGGTCCTTTAAATAAATTTTGTAAAATTCTGTTTGTATAAAAATATTTCTTAAAAGGAGTAAACTTTGCAGCAGCATCTCCGAAAATTTTTTCGAAATTTTTACAAAAGTGACTTTTCTACAGATAATTTGATGCGAAAAATCGTTTGCGCGCATTCCCGAAGCTTGAAAATGCTTCCCTGATTCAGGGAAATAAGAGTATCTATTGAAGCGAAAATATGAAAATTTTCATATTTTCGCTTCAATACACACTCTTATTTCACTGAACCAGGGAAGCATTTTTAAGCTTCGGGAATGCGCGCAATCAATTTTTTGCATAAAATTACTCCTAGAACAATCATTTTTGCAAAATTCCAAAAAAATTTTTTTCGGAGATCTGCTGCAAAGTTTACCCCCTTTAACATAAATCTTAATCTTCAGTTTCCGTATGTTTTTTTTATCGCAATTCTTCTTGCCATTTTTTATACAAAATTTCTTCATAAGAGTAAATCATTGATTTAGTTCACTTTGAAAAAATAGTGTAAAAATAAATTATAACATGTAAAATGATAAAAAGATGACCTTCACGAGGAACGTTCGAATCCCGTATCGGTTCTTCATTTTTTACAATTTCAAATCAGCAAAATGACCTATTTTTTAAAAAAACACAGAAAACTTGATAGCACCAACTTGGAAACATTAAAATAATATTTAATAATGCATAAAAAAATCATTCTTAGCATGTTTTAAAACGAATTTTGCATTTTCCCACTTTTGGACACAGTTTGTCACGCTGTGCACTCCTTGTGCGAGTTTTCGAGATATCGCCTCTTAAATTTTCGGGAATCACTAATACGCCATGTGCAACTGAACTCAATTACGATGAAGTAAGGGTTGCCATGACAAGTTAAGAAGTATATACTGCTTATATCTATTAAAAATTTATAATAGAGAGATTTTGTTTTCAATTGTTGTTTTTATAGTACTTTAAGTTTTTACTTCCAAATGACTAACGTAGTTCCAATTATGGTAACGAGACAATTTGGCCCTGAACCGATGGATATGGATTGCCCAAATTGTAATCAGCATATAAAAACTATGATTGATCATAAAGTTGGAGCGTTGACTTGGGTTTTGGTAAGCTCATGACAAGGAGCACGAAATTTATAAAAAGGTGAGCCGGGAACAAATCTTCATGGTTAGGACACCACGATGCAATTTTTACACTCAGGTTCCCGCTTGCATCCAATTTGTTTTTTTAGCCTTATTATAAAAAGTGCAATCGTGGAGTCCTAACCATTTGACTATGGAGATTCGTTCCCGGCTTACTTTTTTATAATTTTCGTGAGCAGTGACGATAGTTCCTCTAGTTGCATTAAATAAATTTTTTAGTGTATTTTCTTCGGCATTTTGGTCTTTTGCTGTGATTGCTCTAAAGTATTATTTTTGAATTTCTTGGAGGGGCAAATATTCTGTTCATTGGGACTCCCCCCCCCCCATTGTTGAAAAACTTGTAAATTTTACCTCTTGGGAACCAAGTTGTTTTAAAATTTGGAAAATTTTCTGAAAATTGTAAATTTTTTCAATTTAAAAAAATAAAAATATCTTTTTTTTCAAAAAAATGTAAAATAAAATGGCTACTTTGAACAAAAAATGCGTTTTTTGCCAAAATGGCGGAAAAATGCGATTTTTCAAAAGTGCACCAGCGTTATCAACTTTTTGTGAAGAAGGTTGACCTCCCCCCTCCAACATGATAACGTAATATCTGGATGGCCCCTCGTTACAGGAGATCGGACTCATTGTTGAATCGAACAGATTTACGAACCGGAACCTGGGCAGCCCAAAGAACCTTTGCCCTCCCCTCCTCATATATAAAGCAAGAGATTTAAAAATTAGGACGTGGAACATCGATGCCCATCGTGCAACACTTACTTGGGAATTTATAAACGGCTATAATGACTATGATTTATTTGATTATGAATTATTTAAAGGACCTCTCTAGTCGACCCCCCCCCAAGCACAGTTTTCAAATTTTGCCCCCTCTCTTCATTTATGGTAGTAGACCATTATCCTGCTAATATTTTTTCATATATATTTGGTTTGATATGCATGACACTGGTTCAATCCCCCTAAGTTTTTGCCTTTTCTTAAATGCTCTCCATGCATGTCAAACCGCCTATATATAAAAAATATTAACAGGATAATGATCTACGACCAAAAATAGGCAAATAGCAAAAAATTTCATGAAATCGGAAAACTTTAGTTTTGATCGGGATTCGAACCAGAGATCTATAACACTATCCTTGCACACTAACCACTTTTCCCGAGTTAAGTGGTCCTTTAAATAAATTTTGTAAAATTCTTTTGTATAAAAATATTTCTTAAAAAGGAGTAAACTTTCCAGCAGCATCTCCGAAAAAATTTTTCGGAATTTTTGCAAAAATGATTTTTCTAGGGGTCATTTTATGCGAAAAATTGATTGCGCGCATTCCCGAAGCTTGAAAATGCTTCCCTGATTCAGGGAAATAAGAGTATGTATTGATGCGAAAATATGAAAATTTTCATATTCTCGCTTCGATACATACTCTTATTTCACTGAATCAGGGAAGCATTTTTAAGCTTCGAAAATTCAGCGATCGATTTTCTCATAAAATTATTCATAGAAAAGTCATTTTTGCAAAAATTTCAAAAAAAAATTTTTTTCGGAAATCTGCTGCAAAGTTTATCCCCTTTAATATAAATCTTAACCTTCAGTTTCCGTATGCAAATGAGTATTTAGAGAGCTTATAAGCTTTTTAGTTTAAATTTTTATCAGAAATTGTACAGGGTGGCCCAAAATAAAGTGGGTTTTTGTGATTTTTGGAACCCAGTAATTAATTTTTCAAAAAATGATCTCTCTAGAGATTTTTTTATGCAGGGGAATTGATTGTGTGCATTTTTGAATCCTGAAAATTATTCCGATTTCTAGAAAAAGTATATAAAAAATGTCCATTTTAGCTTCAAAAACAACTTTTTTTTATTGATTAAGGGTCATGGAAGCATTTTCAGAGTTCGGGAATGCGCACAATCGATTTCCCGCAAAAATTACCCCCAGAGAGGTTATTTTTAGAAATAAATTTCCGGGTTCCAAAAATCACAAAAATCCATTTTTTGGACCACTTTGTAAATAAAAAATATCAAGTATAAGTTATTTAAAATTAAGTATACAAGTATAAGTTATATGTAAAGTAAAATATGCAATTATACCATATAACGTTTTTGAAAGGCATGGGCAGACCGATTATTCTTGTGGTGGAATTGGTCGAAATGGTGGGATAGGGCCCAAAAGATCAAACGGTGGAAGTGCTGGTGGGATCCAAGGGATATGAGTTGGATCTTCTTTTTTGGATGTTCGGCGAACATGTGGTGGTGGAGGTCTAGGAGGTCTTCCTAGAGTTTCCCTTTGTGATGGCTTAACATTGGTTACGAGATGCTAAAAAATTATTTTGTTTATGGATGCGGGGATGGGGATTAAAAGCTGGAGTCCGTATGGGGGAAATTCGAGTATTGATTCCTTTGGCACTCCTCCATTTATAGGTCGATACGAGAGAGCAGGGGATACCCCCCCCCCCCCTACTGCGGGCAGATGCCAGTTGGTGACGTAGATTTATGTCATCAACTGGCAATTGGGGAAATTGCTCGTTGGTGGCATTGCCAGTTGGTGACATTAAATCTTTACCAAGGCTTAGGCCTAGGCCTAGGCCTAGGCCTAAGCCTAAACCTAAACCTAAACCTATGCCTAATCCTTGGTAGAGATTTTATGTCACCAGCTGGCAATGTCACCAACGGGCAATTTCCCCAATTGCCAGTTGGTAACATAAATCTATGTCACCAACTGGAATTTGCCCCCTACTGCTAGGTCAAAAATGAGGTCGGAGGGGTGGGAAGTAGAAAAGGGTAAAAATCTCACTTCTTCACTAGTTTGATTACCCATAATAAATTTAGCAATAGAATAGAGCGAAAATAACAAATTTCTTTAACGCTGAAGACAAACGAGCTTTCTTGTTTCCTACCTCAAATTTATATCTAATTCTTTTCTTTCAAAAGAAAAATAAATAACAAATTTTAAAGAAAGTTCTACAGCCTTTATACTTATTTTCGAAATATAATACTTGCATAATAAGATCCAAACATGGATAAAAACATCCTCATGGCACATGGCATGTTCTAGAAATAGCAAGTGGACTCAATTTAAAGTGCTGTTTTCCTCCGAGGCAAGCGATTATTGCAGCGACCAAATAATATAAACATGTAAACAAAAGGTTATAAATAAGTTTGCTACTAAATTTTTGATGCAAATTTTGAAATATGAACATATTTGTTAAAAAAATGAAAATTTTGGTGAAATCTTTTCCTTCCAAAAAATTTGAGACTAAATAAATCGTCATAGCAAAATGTCAATAAAAAAGCGTCACTTTTTATATTCTTTGTTATTCGTATTTCAGTTTAGATAG
Organism: Acrobeloides obliquus; assembly: GCA_034698545.1. Lineage (NCBI taxonomy): Eukaryota > Metazoa > Nematoda > Chromadorea > Rhabditida > Cephalobidae > Acrobeloides > Acrobeloides obliquus. Next base: position 4,960 of record JAQGBS010000364.1, read on the forward strand.
AATAGTTGACATGCTAGGAAATGGTTGTTCATAAAGACTAACACCACATTTTTCACACATTCGAGGATCGAAAAATTTTTTTAGGTTTTTTGGCCAGAATTTTTTGGATGTTTTTTAGCTCAATTTGAAAAGCTGAGAACGAAAAAAATTTTATAAAGACACTATAGTATGTTTTTTAGATAGAAAAAATTACAACATGATTTTTGGAACAAATCTAGCAGTTGAGGGTACATTTTACACCCGCACGGGTGCAATCTTGGCACCCTGCCCTTTTTCATTTTGGTGCGCCGTGGAGCATTTCCCATTTTTATATTAAATTTTGAATAGCTAATAACTTTTAGATAATTGCATATGAAGTTGGAAATTTGAAAAATTATTTATATACTTTTATTTACATTCCATACAGTGACGTAGCCACAGGGGGTACCACCCTCCCCCACGGGCCAAAGGCTCGAAAAAACATAAGGGTCTCTCTTATGATTGTTTAGAAAAAAAGCTTGGTACCCCCTTAACACATTTCTGGCTACATTACTGATTCCATACAAAAAAAGGAATTATTGTTATAGTTGGTTTATAATCTCGTTTGATCTATAGCTGGCTTATAATCTCGTTTGGCTGGGACTATGCCTCTTGAAATTAAGCTATGTCCCATATCAATAAGCGATTTTTCTGGCTGGATAAAATCCATTTCCAAAATTTGCTTCGCCTAAAAATCAAGATTGTCTTAAAAGTTGATCAAATTTCCCTACTTTACTATTATCCAACTTATGTTCATGACCAACCAAGGGAAGAAATTCTTTCACTTGCCCATCGAAAAATGAATAAATATAAAGAATGGGATATGGAATTTCTCTTGTAGGCACACAATATCCTAAAAGTAAAGAAATAATTATTAGGATGTTACAAAAAAACAACTGAATTTTTGCTATTTTTCTTCGATTTTCTCGTAATACCGAACCTTGAATATGCTTTCCTGTCCTTAGATTAGCCTATTTTCGCCTCAATACACACACCTTTTCCCTGAATCAGAATCTGAAAAGCGTTTTCAAAGTTCGGCAATGCTCGCAAACGATCTCCCGCATAAAGAACTCCTTACCAAATTTATGAAATTCATTTTCAACCACCTTAGCCATCTCTCGAAACCATAAACTTTTACTGCTCAACAAAATTCTTTGTCCATCAGAGCTTCTATTAGTTATAGCTAAGAGATTAGCTTTTCCCACATCTCTTACATCAATAATTGGAAATTGAATCTTTGGCACACCCGGAACATCGTGAGTTAAGAGTCTTTTGATTGTCTAAAAATAAGGATATTCAAAAATTTTCATGAATTTTGACAAAAAGATATTAAAAAAAGACTTTTGGGCGCGGGATCAAATCCATGCTCTATGAATTAAGGCCGAGCGCTTAGCAACTTAGCCTTAGGTAAAACCCATAAAGCCCCAGATATGATCCTCGTTTTGAAGCGCTAGATGAGCTGAGTCGATTGGCGAAATTTTTTATAGTATTTTTGATCTGCTTTTTTATAGTATTTTTGACCTGCACCTTTCTCCTCTTTGATGCACCTTGGCAGGTTCCCGAGTATACTATTCATGGTAGGGGAGGAGGAGGCTGAAACTAAAACGTTACCGTGACACTAGAAGCTTCTTCATTGGTCAAAGTTGGGCCCAGTATAAAACATGGAAGTAGCACTGTCAAAGCAAAATTATTCTTTCCGGCAGGAAAATTTTCAACAAAACTCCATGCTTGTTTTTCAGCCAATACTTTACTTTTGACATAACCCGGTGAAACATTTAAATCAGCCCAATCTTCTTCGGTAAACGTTTTAGTCGAGTCGTTACCCCCTAAAAATTTTTGTTACTTTTTTTATAAAATAGATTTTTTTCTTACAAGAAACTGATGCTGAAGCTCCAGTTATAACAACTTTTTTGATTGTAGGACAATCAGCACAAGCTGTTAGTACATTTAATGTTCCCTTTACAGCTGTTTCAACGATAGACTCATCACCCCAATTTAGGGGTAGAGGGCTGGCAACATGAAAGACATAGTCACATCCGATAACTGCGCTAAAATTTAAAAAATTAAAATTAAGTTGGTTACCCCCAGATACCCCTCTTTTCACCACGAAAAAATCATTTTATTGAACCCTGTTGGTATGCATATGATTTTAATTTCAGCCTAAAAATTATGGCAGTACTTTTCGTACGAACCTTTCGTACGAACTTTTCGTTGACTGATTATCAATAAAATCTGTTTATTAACACGAAAAAATTTAAAACAAAACGGATTTTATTGATAATCAGGCAACGAAAGTTCGTACAAAAAGTTATACTGCCAAAATTATCCCGCCTCTCATTTCGATGTCTAAACCCCCAGAATTTGATGCGGAGTTTGTATATGTATGCTAGGCACTGCACTATTTTGGTAGGGGAGACTATCTTTTTATTCTAGCTACAGTTAGTTGAACCTCGATTTAGTTTTTACGCAAGGGCAGGGTGTCAAGATTGCACCCATGCGGGGTCCCGATACGCGAGAAAATCTCGATTTCATGACCCCCCGATTTAGTGCCTCCTCAGATCTGTCTCTGTAGGAGCACTGAATCGAGGTTCAATTATATTTTTACCTTTCCCAAGTAACCGGTTTGAGTAAATCGGCTTCAACAAATTCTAATCGCTCTGAAGCATAGTCAAGATCTTTTAATGGCTTAAGTTTTTGTTCATTCTTTACAGATCTCACTGCAGCTCTGACCTTATAGCCATCCAAAAGTGCTTGTTTAACACAATGTGCTCCAACATAACCCGTAGCTCCAGTTATTAAAATTTCTATAAAATTGACTATTTTCATGAAAAAATTTTATTACTTGAATTTTTGACGTTGACCATAATTTTTAAGACGTATAAAAATGAATTGTATAGAAAGAAAAATTCTCGATGAATAATCCACAAGAAAACAATTGAAAAATCTTTCGTTTAGATAACAAGTACACAATTTATGACTTACTTATATAAATCAAAATGATCAGAAACTAAAATAGTGGTCAGAAAATAGCAGAAACTAGAATAGTAAAATAGGGCTTTGTGCAACACCAAAGTCACAAAATGGGCACAAGAAATACTCAAAATTTGAGAAAAAAGAATTTTTATGTCAATATTTTGGAGTACTAGATTGTAGCCAACTAGAAAATAGTCATCACTTTTAACATGAGTATGATTTACTTAATGTTCACATAAATAATGCTTATTAGAACGAAAACTTTTGGATTAAAATATTATCAAAATGTTTATACGAACAAAACTCTCTTAAATATATACAGGATGACAAGTGGCGTAGCCATAGGAGGGTACCAAGGGTACCCGTACCCCCCCCCTTTACGGGCAGAAGGCCCGAAAAAACATAAGGGTCTCCCCTTATGATTTTTTAGACAGAAAAGCTTGGTACCCCCTCTTTTAGAGCTATTTTTTGGAAAAAAGCTTTTTGTATTCTTTGTTATTCGTATTTCAGTTTAGATAGAATAGTTGAAATGCTAGGAAATGGCTGTTCATAAAGACCAACACCACATTTTTCACACATTCGAGGATCGAAAAATTTTTTTAGGTTTTTTGGCCAAAATATTTTGGATGTTTTTTGGCTGAATTTGAAAAGCTAAGAACGAACAAAATTGTTTATAAAGACACTATAGTATGTTTTTTAGATAGAAAAATTACAACATGATTTTGGAACAAATCTAGCTGTTGAGGGTGCATTTTACACCCGCAAGGTTGCAATCTTGGCATCCTGCCCTTTTTCATTTTGGTGCGCCGTGGAGCATTTCCCATTTTTATATTAAATTTTGAATAGCTAATGGCTTTTAGATAATTGCATATGAAGTTGGAAATTTGAAAAATTATTTATATACTTTTATTTACATTCCATACAGTGACGTAGCCACAGGGAGTACTAACGGTACCGGTACCACCCTCCCCCACAGGTCAAAGGCCCGAAAAAACATAAGGGTCCCCCTTATGATTGTTTATAAAAAAAGGCTTGGTATCCCCTTAACACATTTCTGGCTACGTTACTGATTCCATACAAAAAAGGAAAACAGAAAAATTATTGTTATAGTTGGTTTATAATCTCGTTTGATCTATAGCTGGCTTATAGTCTCGTTTGGCTGGAACTATCCCTCTTGAAATTAAGCTATGTCCCATATCAATAAGCGATTTTTCTGGTTGAATGAAATCCATTTCCAAAATTTGCTTCGCCTAAAAATCAAAATTATGTCTTAAAAGTTGATCAAATTTTCTTACTTTACTATTATCCATCTTCTGTTCATGACCAACCAAGGGAAGAAATTCTTTCACTTGCCCATCGAAAAATGAATAAATATAAAGAATGGGATATGGAATTTCTCTTGTAGGCACACAATATCCTAAAAGTAAAGAAATAGTTATCAGGGTGTTACAAAAAAACAACTGGATTTTTGTTATTTTTCTTCGATTTCCTCGTAATGCCGAACCTTGAATATGCTTTCCTGTTTTTAGATTAGCCTATTTTCGCCTCAATATACACACCTTTTCCCTGAATCAGGATCTGAGAAGCGTTTTCAAGGTTCGGCAATGCTCGCAAACGATCTCCCGCATAAAGAACTCCTTACCAAATTTATGAAATTCATTTTCAACCACCTTAGCCATCTCTCGAAACCATAAACTTTTACTGCTCAACAAAATTCTTTGTCCATCAGAGCTTCTATTAGTTATAGCTAAGAGATTAGCTTTTCCCACATCTCTTACATCAATAATTGGAAATTGGATCTTTGGTACTGCCGGAACATCGTGAGTTAGGAGTCTTTTGATTGTCTAAAAATCGGATAAAAATAAGAATATGCAAAAATTTTCATGAATTTTGACAACAAAATAAAAAAATGACTTTTGGGTGCAGGATCAAACCCGCGCTCTATGAGTGAAGGTCAAGCATTTTAGCCACTCTGCCTTGGGTAAAACCCACAAAAGCCCCATGTTATGGTCCTTGTTTTGAATTGCTTTTAGCTGAGTCGATAGGCGAAATTTTTATAGTAGTTTTGACCCTTGCCTGCACCTTTTTCCTCTTCGGTGCACTTTGGAAGGTTTTCAAGTATACTATTCAAGTAAGAGTGTATAGTAGGGAGTGGGAGGCTGAAACCAAAACGTTACCGTGACACTAGAAGCTTCTTCATTAGTCAAAGTTGGGCCCAGTATAAAACATGGAAGTAGCACTGTTAAAGCAAAATTATTCTTTCCGACCGAAAAATTTTCAACAAAACTCCATGCTTGTCTTTCTGCCAATACTTTACTTTTGACATAAGCCGGTGAAACATTTAAATCAGCCCAATCTTCTTCGGTAAACGTTTTAGTCGAGTCGTTACCCCCTAAAAAATTTTGTTACTTTTTTTATAAAATAGATTTCTTACAAGAAACTGATGCTCCAGCTCCAGTTATAACAACTTTTTTGATTGTAGGGCAATTAGCACAAGCTGTTAGTACATTTAATGTTCCCTTTACAGCTGTTTCAATGATAGTCTCATCACCCCAATTTAGAGGTAGAGGGCTGGCAACATGAAAGACATAGTCACATCCGATGACTGCGCTAAAATTTACAAAATTAAAATTAAGTTGGATACCACCGATACCCCTCTCTTTCACCACAAAAAAATCATTTTATTGAACTCTGTTGGTATACATATGATTTTAATTTCAGCCTAAAAATTTAGTGTCCCCTAAGATCGGCCCCTGTGGAGGCACTAAATCGATGTTCAATTATATATATATTTACCTTTCCCAAGTATCTGGTTTGAGCAAATCGGCTTCAACAAATTCTAATCGTTCTGAAGCATAGTCAAGGTCTTTTAATGGCTTAAGTTTTTGTTCATTCTTTATAGATCTCACTGCAGCTCTGACCTTATAACCATCCAAAAGAGCTTGTTTAACACAATGTGCTCCAACATAACCCGTAGCTCCAGTTATTAAAATTTCTATAAAATTGACTATTTTCATGAAAAATTTTATTACTTGAATTTTTGACGTTGGCCATAATTTTTAAGGCGTATAAAAATGATAGAGAAAAGAAAAATTGTATAGAGAGAAAAATTCTCTATGAATATTTCACAAGAAAACAATTGAAAAATCTTTCATTTAGATAACACGTGCACAGTTTATGCCTTATGTAAATAAATCAAAATGATCAGAAACTAGACTAGTAAAATCGGGTTTTGTGCACATCAAAGGAACAAAATGGGCACAAGAAATACTCAAAATTTTTTTTTTGCTAAGAATTTTTATGTCGATATTTTGGCGTATTAGATTGTAGCCAACTAGAAAATAGTCATCACTTTTAACATGATTATTATTTACTTAATGTTCATATAAATAATGCTTATTAGAACGAAAACTTTAGGATCAAAAGATTATCAAAATGTTTATACGAACAAAACTCTCTTGAATATATACAGGATGGCCAGTGGAGTAGCCACAGGAGGGTACTAAGGGTACCCGTACCCCTCCCTTAAGGGCAGAAGGCCCGAAAAAACATAAGGGTCTCTCCTTATGATTTTTTAGAAAGAAAGCTTGGTACACCCTTTAAGAGTTTGGTACCCCCCCCTTAAAAAATTTCTGGCTATGGCTACGCCACTGAGGATGGCTAAAAAAATGTACTTTTGCGAATTCTCAAGCGATTTTTTGCAATAAATTTTTTAAAATGACCCTATGGGCTTTTTCTATGCGAGAAATCGTTTGCGCACATTGAAAAATCTTGAAAACGCTTCCCTAACCATGAAATCGCAGAAAATTTGAAAAAAACGAAAATTTCTGGTTTTTTCTTCAACTTCCTGGTCAGGGAAGCGTTTTACGATTTTTCAATGCGCAAACGATTTCTCTCGTAGAAAGCCCTTCATTAGAAAAATTTAAAAAATTTTTTTGCAAAAAAATTGCTCGAAAATTAGTACGGTTTGTTAAGCAACTCTGTAATTTTTTTAAGTTGATCACCAAAAATGGGTAATGAACAAACGGGTGGACTTTCAAATTTTTCACAAAGGTAAAGCTTTTTGTTCAATATTAACAAAAAAAGTTTAGAGACCCTGCACATTCTTCACTTCTAAGCCCCATCCCTAGGAAATTTTGCCTACCATCAGATCTTTTATTGGATATCTTTTTATTCCTTGATCGATATCAAATAGAAAAATCTCAACTAGTCTGTAGTGGATGGAATAAAATTATTTTGCAACACCAAAAATTTTTGCCACTTTGTGTATTCACCCGACTCTTAATCCAAGAAGTTGATCCAGAACGATGGGAAGCTTTTGGTGAATATGATTTTAATCGAAATGGATTAGATCCGAAATGTTTTCGAATGAGTAGGCTATAAATAATCTATAAACTTGAAAGAAAGAGAAAAAAACATGTTTTAAAAGAAAGAGACAAAAACATGTAAATATACAGTGTGGGCTTAAATAACTTGCCTATCTGTTTTTTTCGAGGACTTGAACCCCGGCCATCAGCCTCCATAGGAATCCAAAGTCTAGGCTCCATAAGGGACAAACCTTCTCCCGGCACATGATTACTTGTTAGATCGAAAGAGCGACCTACTTATTACCAGCGTTATTTTGATCCAAATCTGATTATCGAATCCGAATCTGTATTCGAAATCTGCATCATTCCGAATTCAACTTCTGGATTCGGATTCGAAATGTTACTGATTTCGAATCGAGTCTTATCACTGTGCTATTTGTAACTTTCCAAGCTTCAACTACCAATCCCAATTCTTATTCCAAACAGCTTTATATACGGTAAAAATACTGTTGTAAAAATTTTTATAGAAGGAATGCAGAACGACGAATTCAAGTTATCGTATAGAACTCGAAATCGAAAACCAGAACTCTTTGGCGTGCCACCATCTTTTCAAAATCCAAATTTTGTCAAGAAACATCGATTCTTGGAAATTTCCGGATCCCAAGATTATCATAAGAAAAGAACAAAATATTTGAAAAACTGTGTATTTCAAAGTTGTTTTTTGTATCATTATTGTGATGAGGTAAAAATGTTTGCTTTTAAAAGCCGAAGGAACTATCGGTCGATGGTAGGCAGGCAGGAAGGTAGGTAGGTAGGTAGATAGGTAGGTAGGTAGATAGTTAGGTAGGTAGGTAGGTAGGTAGGTAGGTAGATAGGTAGAGAAGTGGACAATAATAAAATTTAAGGATTGTATTAAATTCTATTGAGTTCTATTTGTAGGATTTTTTACAGCAGACAGGCAGGAGGAAGGAGTCATGCCTGTGGTTGACTTGTTATTAAATTGATAGATAGATTACTTTCAACTCAAGTTTTAGATCCTAGATCTTTTGCGAAGAATTTTCTTTGAAATTGGCCAACCAATAAACGTTATTGAATTCACAACAACCATTTCTTACGAAGCATTTGGTCACATATTCAAGCAATATTTTTCTACAGCTCTTTTAAATTATCGTATAATAAGTTGGAGAAACTTAGTTGAAAATATTCATGAGACAAAAATTGACATTCTAAACCCTCCATCAGAGATTAATCTATATCCAGAAGGCTATGTAACAATCGAACATATTTTTATATTTTTAAACCATTGTAAAATTATTGAGCCACAACGTTATACTATGGTTTTTGATTGTGTTATTGTTCATCCAGGAACAAGAGAATTTATGAGGCTGATAAAAGAGGTAAAATTCAATTCTGCGAAAGTTACCGCGGGGACCTGAGCGTCCTCAGTGTTTCGCTGCGAGTGCTTGCAGAGGCCGTAGGATCTGCAGCAAGAAGTTGGGGCTCACCCGGACTACCGCGGTCCAATTGGGTCGTTTCTAGATCCAGAAACCATCTCTGATAAGAGTAGAACCCGAGCCGTATGAGTTAATACCGAGCGCTTTAGCCACTCGGCCATGGGTAGAGTGGCTAAAGTGTGAGCTATACTCGATCAACTTTTTCATGAGTCTATTAAAATTGAATAAAGTCGCATTTTTACAGCTTTTTGAACAACATCCAAATCCTGTAGATATGATACCACATTACCGTATAAATCAAGTCAATATATTTGCCGAATTTGATAGCCATACAACACCAAGAACTATTTTCAATGATTGTGGCCTTGCGAAATTTTATGATGATAAAAAAGAAGTCTGTAAAATTCTCAGAGACGATGAATGGTTTATGGAAATGCTAATCCAGTTTTCTGAAACCACTGATGAACATGGTTATTTAGAAATTTTTATTAGGAAAAATTAATCCTACTAATAGAAACGTGTAATGTCTATCTGTCAAGATGATCTCGGGCATAGGCTCTGCCACCTATAGTTTAAATGAAGAGCTCAAAAAGTTTCTCCGTTATACAGAAAAGCAGACTCTAACCAGAAAGCCTTCATCTTCGATTATGGCTAGTTTCTAAAACACAAAAGCTATAGAATTCCCCCATTATTTTGTGTAATGTTTTATGACATCATCTTGATTATAGCACATTTGTTGCGCTATAAATAAATAAAATAAAATATTCGTAATGGAAAACTGCAACTATCCTACCACTTGGAGCTTACGGAGTGTTAATAAGTAACGAGAACTCAAGTGCGAATGATCAAATATTCAAATTAATGAAGCACAAAAATTATTTCACTTTAATATAAATTTTTATATTCAGTAAGATATTAGTTAAGAATTTTATAACATCTATTAGATTGTTCATTTGTTTGAAAATTTCTTGCTCATTATAAAAATTTTAATGGGGGTGCAAATTAGAGCCATTTCTCAAAAAAAAGTTTTTTTGAAAAATGACTTTATAGGGTAAAAATAGGGTGAAAAATCGATTGCGCACATCCCCTTCGCGTGAAAATGCTTCTTTCATCTTGTTTTCGCGAAAATAGCACTATTTCACGTTAAAAATAGTGGTATGTTCGCGAGAAATAGTGCTATTTTCCTGAAAACGAGGTGAAGGAAGCATTTTCACGCTACGAGGATGTACACAATCGATTTTTCACCCTATTTTTACCCCTAGAAGGTAATTTTCAAAAAAAAATTTCTGGAGAAAGGGCCCTAATTTGCACCACCTTTAAGTACCACCTAAATATGACTGATGAAAACCCCTGGGCTATTATTAACTTTTCAAGACATGAATATACTATATTAGGTTCAATATTTATTACTTTGATACTAGCTTGTATTTTTCCTTACTTGGTTGTTCTTTATGTAAGTAAAAAATGTTCTTACTATTTTTGTGTCCACTTTTTACAGGGTGTCTCAAAAATGGTACTTTTGCGATTTTTTAAAATTGTCTAACTTTCATCAAAATAAATCTATAGGGGGTTTTCTATGAGAGAAATCGTTTGATCGCATTGCCGTTCCTTGAACACACTTCTTTGATCCTGTATTAGCGAATTTTCGCTTCAATACACATATCTCTTCCCTGATAAGATTCAGAAAGTGTTTCCAAGGTTCGGCAATGCGCTCAATCAATTTCTCGTATAGAAAAACGTATAGGGTTATTTTAGTAAATTAAAATTTTTTTAAAATATGAAAAAATCGAGCAAAAATCGCAAAAATGCCATTTTTGGGCATCCTGTAATGTTGTGATGTCTGTAGGATACTTTACTTTTACAGAGTGAGTAAAAAAAGTGCATTTTTGTGATTTTTAGGGACCAAAATTTTTTTACTAAAACACCCATATATGGGTAATTTTATGCGGGGAATCGATTGCGTGCATTCCCGAAGCATGAAAATGCTTCCTCGGCCTTGATTCAGGAAATGAAGTTGGTATATTGATGCAAAAATTTAAAATTTTTTTATTTCCGCTCGGAAAGCATCCATCTGGGGGTAATTTTATTGCTAGGCATCGATCGCGCACATTTTTTAAACATGAAAAAATTATCTTGACCCCGATTCAGAGAAGGAAGTTGGTGTACTGGCAAAAAAGAAAAATTTTCGGTTTTCGCGTCAATGCTTTAACTCCATTCCCTGAATTAGGATCAAGGAAGCGTTTTCATGCTTCAGAAATGCTCAAAATCGATTCCCTGCATAAAATTACCCCTAGATGAGTCATTTTTTAAAAAATTTCCGGGTCCCAAAAAATCACAAAGTGAACTTTTTGCGTTACCTGTACCTCCTTTAAAGGTGTTTATCACAAACCCAAAATTTAACAAACACTATTCTTACTGGATTATGCTTCATCTTGGGATTATGGACATATTACAACTAATAACTTATTTTGGATCTATTGGAATTATGATGCTAATGAACAAGAGTTTCCCATTCTTGTTGAACAAAGTATCGAAATGTTTTTTCTGCCCCATCTAGGGACAAAAACATGTGAGGAATCCGAATTTGACATTTTCGAAACGAAAAAGCTTCCTTGATTCAGGGAAGGCGGATTCCTCGTACATTTTTATTTCAAAAGGGATCGTTTTTAGGCAAAAATCGCATTTTTACGACTTTTCGTTTCAATACACAATATGCCTCCCTGAATCAAAAAAGCGTCTTTTCGCTTCGAAAATGTCAAATTCGGATTCCCTTCATGTTTTTACCCTTAGAGGGGTCATTTCCAGAAAATTTGCGAAAAATTTTTCATAAGGTCCCCCTATTTTGTAGTAGCTTCAAAATTTTATTCATCAAATAATGCACCCTGGGGAGGGGTCTATGAAGCAAAAATTTAACCTTATTTTAAAATGTTGTTATTTTGCTATAGAAATCGATTCTTTGTGAAATCTTCAGCCTTTCTAGAGGATTTCTATACGGAGAATAGATTTCACGCATTACTGAAGCATAAAATGCTTGTATAATCCTGATTCAAGGAAGGGATTGGTGTATTGAAACGAAAATCGAAAAAAACATACATGAGGGATAGGTTGAAAAATTCTAAAAATATACAATTTTAGATCTTGTCGTCTTTTGGAATAACCACTTGGCTAGGTATGGGTGTTATGACGCTAATCTTGTCAATTAATCGTTTTATAACATTATTGGATATCAAATTTCCTATTTGCATAAAGGAGATCATATTCTATCGAGTAAGTTCTAGTGCAGGCATCCCCTTTTTTATTTTCAATTAAAAAGTTGAACATCCCAAAAAAAGGTTTTATTGGATTGTTTAGAAAGGAAATTTTTTGATTTTGAACATTTTGTTCAAAATCAACATTTTTTGATTTGAACATTTTGTTGCAAAAATTGATTTTTCCGCAAAAAAAATTCAAAAAAGTTTGTGTATTACAACGATGAGCTTGTACACAAATTCAAATTTCAAACGCAATTTTCTCGAAAACTACAACGATTCAGAACATGCCGTAAAAACAAAAAATGCTCTATTTTTCATGATCTTTCCGAGTAAATTACTGGACTGGTCCTTTAAGCCATCCTATATATAATACTTTTTAAAGATTTTACTCATCTCTGGGTACATATTTACAACAATATGTTTAACAATAATGTTTCTGCCAAAACTAGGATTAACGATAAATATTATGTGGTTTGAGTTTGAAAAGGATTTCGCACAAATTAACCTAATGTCTATATTCACTTATATAGATATAGGTATCTTATCAGCGGCGTTGATTTTATATTTGATTACTGTCGGATATTTGATATTTAATGTAAGACTTTTTTTTTAAAGTTTCAAAAAACATATATGCCGCCTTTCTTTTTTAAAAAGCGAAAAAGATAAAAACAATTGGGCGCAAGTGGGACTTGAACTTTTGAGCATTAGTGCCCAAGTACTAATTGTACTGCACTATGGTGCCTCAATTTTTTTCGTACTCCCTCTGAAACGGACTATATACTGTAAAAACAAAAAATGCTCAATTTTTCATGTACTTTTATAAAATCAACAAAAAATGGCAACTTTTCGAGTTAAATGATGCATTAAGAAAAAATTGCATGATTAAATGCAAGAAAGTGATCATCCGTATCCATGTTCTCAATTATTTTTCCACTTGAAAGATTATTTTTATATGAAAATAACAAAATTTTCTGAATTTCGCTTTCTGAAGTATGATGTTTTTATAATTTAGAGACACTTCAATACGTCTAATACTCGTCTCATTGCACATCACGAGCTGCGCTTGTTTTTTCAAGCAATGTTTATTTGTGTGTATAAATCGGTTGTAGGCACAATGATCTCTTTTTGGATCCCATCTGATAATTTATCATGTGCAATTTTCTACTGCTTTGCATTGATAGAATCAGGGTACAATCCGTATCTGTATTTTTTGACGAATAGGTATGTAAATATATATGAACCGACAAAAATTCTTCAACAAAAAATAACTTCAAACTCATGTTCCAGCGTAGAACCCCCTTCCCAGTAACAAAAAACATCCAAATATACCATTTAATAAATAATGCAAAAACAATTCAACTCTGACGTGGTTTGAACCAGCGACATACAGCATGGAGTACCAAAATGTTGAAAAGGTGTAGGCGAGGGTAAAAAAAATCGCCGAGCCCTTCAAAACGAGTACTATATCATGGAATTTGGGGGGGGGTGTAATCCATATATAGTGTGTTTGTTCTGTAAATATGATTTTTCTAGCTTGTCTAGAGTTAATGCCAAGCACGTTAGCCACTCGGCCATGGGAAAACCCCCAAAACCCCATGGTATGGTACTTGTTTTGAAGCGCTCGGCGAGCTGAGTTGATTGACGAAAATTTTTTAAACTTTGACCCTTGCCTGCAACTTTTAGACATTTTTCCGCGTCGTGACGTAGGTGTAAGTGGCGTAAATCCATCTTTTTTCAGCTTTGGGAGGAAAGTACCCTATTTTCTTCCACGTAATTACAGCGCTGCCTGCATTTTTTCGTCATTTTGGAGCGCCGTAGATCACAGTTCATCAGGCCTTGCGCACACTCCTTTTCGTAACCATAGCAAATTACAAGTTTAATTATAATGGTTCTGCATTTTTTTACTTATCATTTTTAGAGCTTTAAGACAACAAATTTTACAAATGTTCTCATTAACCCCTAAAAATTCAAACAAAGTACATGTGATAGCTGTTAGCTACAAGCCAGCTGGACCAAGAAATCAGTCGAGTATTGATCCAAGTATATATTTACATATACCTTTATCATATTAGAAATATTTATTATTAGTTTAATATTAAATAAAATTATTCACCGACAACAAAAGTCTTTTTCGTATCAGGGTCTTTCACTACCAATCGAACGTTTTTCATCCACTTGTCACGAACCCGGAGAAAACCTTTGGGGTCTGCAAGAACTTTCTTTCGGTAGATATCCCTAAAAATATCACAGCATAAGTAAAAAAAGTTCTTCATTCGACGCGGGATTCGGACCAGGGATGAACCGGATGAAAAAAATTAACGGATTACCGCTACCGAAATTCTGGTAAGCCCGAAAATTACCGATTTACCGTCATTACCGCTACCGAAATATCGGTAGCGGTTCAGATTTGATTCGGGCCTGAGCCTTAAACTGCAAATTTGTCACTTTAGCCACTCGGCCATGAGCTCAGCATGGCAAACACTCCATGTTATGGTATTCGTTCTACTCTCTCGGCGATCTGAATCGAATGGCATGACTCGTTTTTATAATTACGAATTTCCTCCAATTTTAGCAAAAAAAACTGCGTGTGAAACCAAGGGTAAAAATCTCGAATTTTCAAAAATTTTTCCAATTTGTATGAGTTTTTTTTATATTCGGTGTTTTTCGACACGGGAAACTTGACTTTGAAGGAATTTTTTGATTTTGACCACCATAGGTGGGCAAGGGAGGAGAGTGTGAGGTTCTTAGTGAGGAAAAATTTCATAAATTAACTCGATTTTACCCTGGATTATAATGAGCAGCGCCAACTGCAGTTGGCTCAATGGTTTTCAAATTTTCTAGTTTCAATGAATTGTCCTTCTCTAAGACTACCAAATAAATTTTTCCTTTGTATTGGACTTGAATTTCGTTAGCTTCGACCATTTTTTAGTCTAAAATAATATTTTAACAAATATATTACAAAGATCACGATCAAATCGAAACATGCCACAAAAAGTTTCAAAGAAAAACTCAACAAGTTCAAAGTTGAACCAAAGTTTGTCTTACACCGCAAAATAAAAACAGGTAATTTATCAATAAACTCGAAAGTTCGAAACCAAGTCGGTGGCAACTGTTAGCCATGTTCACTTTCATTAATTATTTGTTTGCGTATGGATCCATGTTGTGTTTTAAACTATGGTAAAAAAATTTATTAGAAAATAAAAGAATAAGAAGGCCTTTTTTGAAATTTAGTATTACATATTGGAGAGAGGGGGTCAAACTTCAATTTTCCAAAGCAATTTAAAATTGGATGTTTTTTGTACTTGGGGGAAGTTGTCGGGTAGGGAGAACAAGGTGTTGATCATACATGAAAAAAAGATTTGAAGATACCAGTTACTAGAACTGGTATCTTCAAATCCTCAAAATGGTATCCTCACAAAATTTTAAAAACTGCCTTGGTCCCCCTTCACGGCGTAGGATTTTTTTCAAAAAATTTCTAAAAAACATCGATACCTATTTTCGGCATAGGAAAATAATGATAATGTTTACTCTTTTTTTTGCAGGTTCAATCCCTATCCCTATCGGGATCGAACCTGTAAAAAGATTTGCTCCCCGGAAATAAAAAAATTTGAAAATCATACGGTCGAAGGTTCGATGTCGCCAAGGGAGGAGCCCAAAAATTTGAAATACCGAAATGCTTAATTAAAAATGTGTTTATGTTTTTACTATTTTGACTCTGACGCATTTCTTTGTAGAAATAAACAAATTTTAGTTTGAATTTCAAGGAACATTTCAGAATTATAGTCTAAAGTTTACTTGATTTCACAGCAATGTTTCAAAGCTTATTGAAGCAAAACAAGATCAAAACATTGTAGGAAAATATTTATAAAGACAATGTTATGATAAAACAATATCAAGTGCGTATAACCTAGTAGACTCTATATGCGTACCTTGTTAGCAGTTTTTAAATTTTTTGCTGCGTGATTGCTGAAAAGTGATTTGATCATGGATGCCGGCTAAGAAGTCTAGTTTATTTTTGTGCAGCTTGATACTTGCAATTCAGAAAATTTCGAGATAAAGTCCAAAAACGGAATTTTTGAGGAGTCAAAAATCGTTATTTTGAGAAAGAAAATTACTTTTCTCGAAAACTAGGGCCAAATTATGCGAAAATGGCACCTCGATTTCTACACAAATTTAAACGCGCGGGACCTAACTTTTATGTTTTTGTTAATCACTCACTAGGTACTTCAAAATAGCCTAGGCCTCAAGTTTGTGGCAAAACTTTTTGGCGTAGTACCACCTCCTTAAAGGAGTATAGTCGATATTTCGACATATTGTCTATTAATTGTTTTGGAATTTGTTTTTGATAATCTTGTGCTATGATTTGGTATTGGCACAAATGTGGCCACCGATTATTTCCCACTAGGGATTAAACCTGCGCACTTTTGATTTAAAAAATTTTTTAATTTTCATGGAGTAAAAAAAACTTGCTCCTTGAAAATAAAAAATTTGAAATTCATACAGCCGTAGGTTCGATGTCACCAGGGGAGGGGTCCAAAAATTTAAAATATCGAAATGCTTCATCAAACAATGTGATTGTGTTTTTACTGTGATTATGTTTTACTCTTTGACGCACTTCCTTTTAGAAATAAACAGATTTTAGTTATAATTTCATAATTTCAAGAAAATTATAGACTATAATTCTGAAAATTTTTATAATTTGTAGTCTAAAGTTTAATTGATTTCCCAGCAATGTTTCAAGTTTATTGAAGCAAAATAAAGGTCAAACAACTTTTATTCTAACAGTTTTTGATGGATGCTCGAGTCTAGGAGACGCATTTTGGTTGAATGTTCAACTTGGGGTAGGTAGAATTTTTGGGAAGACCTTTTTCCAAATGCGTTCATGAATTCATCGAAATTTGTCATTTCTGTCGCAATTTTTATCATGTTTTTTAATTTAATTTAATTTGGATAATCAGTTGTATTTTTAGCTTGATAAAGACGTTAAGCGTCGAAAAGTCGCTAAATAAAATTATTATTCAACTTCTACGTATTTGGAAAAAGGTCTTCCCAAAAATTCTACCTACCCCGAGTTTAATCTAACATGGGAACCTTCCCAAGTGTTAGTCCGAAATCGATATCGAAACCAAGCTAAAATTGTTTCCCATATATAACTTTCTATCAGAAAGTGAAGGGATTTTTTCCAAATGAGCAACTTTTAATTTTATCTATACACCCAAAGAGGTCGTTTTTTAAAGAAATCTTAACTAAGAAATTCGAAAGTTTTCAATTTTTTGCCAAATTTTGCTTCGAAGTCACATTTTTGGTTATTCAAAAACATTTTTAAGCAAAAATTAGCTAAAAAATCGAAAATTTTCGAATTTCTTAATTAAAATTCTTTTAAAAATCGACCCTTTTGGGGGTATAGGGAAAATCAAAAGTTGTTCATTTGAAAAAAATTCCTTTATTTTTGATAGGAAGTCACATATGGAGAGCACTTTTTGCTAGTTTTCGATATCGATTTCGGACTGACACTTGGAAAGATTCCCTTGTCGATAATTAGGCTCATTATGTGCTTTCATGAAATAATTATCGGTTTTGTATCTGTATTATTAACTACTAACTTAATAACTACTAACACCTTTGCTTTTTCTTTTATAAGTACCTAATGATGGGTCCAGTCAGAAACATTTGCAAATTTTCTATGACGTAGTAAGAGATGAGGAGTTGGGGGGGGGGGGGGCACACCACCCTAGAAAAAAGTTTACATAAAACTCGAAAAAATA
>JAQGBS010000365.1:0-22722 GCA_034698545.1 Acrobeloides obliquus
CAAAAAACACCAACGTAGTCAATTTTTATAAGGAGGGCCGACCCCCTCCCCCTCAACATGATTACGTAATATCTGGATGACCCCCAAGGTGTTTTTGGGTGGGAAAAGGTCTGACCACGCCACTGGGGCATAGGTGGATAAGGGGTCCACTAGTGGACAACCCTCGCACTTGGAAGCCTGGCCCACCCCCAGGCTCCAAAAATGACATTTTTAAGCAAAAAATGACTAAAAGATGTCATTTTTGAGCATTTTTTGGTGAAAAGTGTCATTTTTTAGTAAAAATTTTGAAAAAATGACCCCCTCCGCAATTTTTGGTCTGATCCCCCGCAAATTTTCGGAAAAGTGGACCCCCTCTATCCATCTATTTACTGGGGAGGGAAAGGTTATAGATTTACAATTTTTTACCAAAATACTGAAAAATCTCTTGATAACACTTTTCTTGAATTTCCGGATGAGTGGCTAGACACCAACAAATCCATCCGATACCAGATGAAGTTGTGTCATGACCTAAATTTTGAAAATTATAAATTTTTGAGATTTGTTGAAATTTGTGAAAATTTACCCTCAAACATGAAAGTATCAACTTCTTCTCGGATGTCTTCTTGGGATAGCTGGTTTACATCTTTCATATTCAAAAGCATGTCCAGAAAAGCCGTTCGCTTCTTTTCGATTTTCTGTCCGCTGGCTTTAAGCTCATCAAATATTTCCGCTCTTTCTTTGATGACCTGAAATTTGTCTGTACATGTTTCGGTATAGGCAGTGTGTATATTCAGACTCCCAGAACGGGCCACGGCGTCCGAAACCTGCAAAAAAGTTACCACTCGTTTAAACTTTTATGGCCGAATGACTAGGAATGTACAGTTGAATATAAAGAGCCAAAGGTCATTGGTTCGAGTCCCGCTTGCGTCCATTTGTTTTTTTAGAATTTTTTAAACATAATGACGGCATTTTTTATAACTCGCCAAGACGAATAAAATAGCACCAAAATTATCCAATTTGGATATTGTTTTGGGTTATTGAAACGAAAACTCTGATTTCTGATTCAATACATGAAAAAAGTTAAAAACAAATGGACGCAAGCAGGATTCGATGCAGCGACCTTTAGCGCTTTATTTTCGATTGACTACATTACATTCCTAGCCATTCGGCCATAAAAGTTTGAACGAGTGGTACTTGTTTTACAGATTTCGGACGCCGTAGGGTGGGGGAGTTACTATTGTAGTTCGTTTTTGTAAAAATGTAACTTTTTCTTGAAAAAAGCTATAGCTATAAGGTACTCTACTATTTACCTTTTGAGTAAATCCGAGCAAAACATCCAATGTCTCCTTGGTCTCAGTAGCTTTTCCAGTGGCATACCATATAGGTCCAATCCAATTCCAAGGATATAAATTATGCTCAAATGCTAGCTTATTAAATGTCTCGACCGCTCTCACATAAGGCTGATTGGGGTCACCTTGAGCATTTAGTTCAATACCCATCGCAGTCCCTAAAATTAAATTTTGAAGCTTGTTGTGATCACTGGTTTCTGCAAAATCTTTTGGATGCAAAGTTGAACCGAACCTTGCTAGTGCCGGCGGTGCCGAATTACTTGGCAGCGCACCAGACCACTACACCAATGTGGTCACAAAATGACCTGTTGCTAATTTCGACTTTAGAGTAGTAAAAACTAGAGGATCTTCAGTTCCTCGGACTCGACCCTCAGTTTTTGGTCTAACCGATGAAACCAGAGGATTTTCCCCCATCGGTTCCCTCAGTCACCCCGTCCCCTTGGTCTCGTTTTTTTTGAAAAATCCGTCCTCTAGACCAACCACAACAAAACTTTTTAATGAAGAGAAAATTTGCATACCACAAATAATATCCAAGGCCATATGTTTAATCAAAGGGTATAGATCAACAGTTTGTATCCCATCAGCATATTTTTCCAAATTTTCGACAAAAATCTGAATCTTTTGGATAAAAAAAAATAATTTTGCAATAAAAATACCCTATCTTCACGGTTGAAAACCTCAAAAAATCCATCCAACATATTGAAATGGAATGATGGAGTAAGTAATTTTCGTCGAATCCTCCATTTTTCATCGGTGCTAAAAAATCAAGTTTTCGTTTTAATAAACAAATTTTTTCAAAAATTCCAAATTTCGCGGTCTTATACCAAATTGTTCTCTTTCTTATTTTGTTTCTTTACCTAATTAGTAAACCGGTTCCTAGCCAAGGAAGAAAAAAATCGTAGTCACTACTTTTGGTGAGTTCCGTGTTACTCTCGAGGATTGTCTAAATTTGATAAAAATTAATAAATTTTATAAATTTTTTGGGAACCTTGGCGGCCTCCCCATTTAAGGGAAAAACGTATAAAGTCTCTCCGATCCATAATCTCATAACTGACTCGCCACAAGCCACAGCTTCTTGAGCATTTTTTGCAACATATTGTAGGAAACCTAAAATATTGTAAAATGCAGATCATTTCCATCCAATGGATAAATACATGACCCATGGTAAAGTGGCAATCTCACATTAGACTCAAATGGTTGATGGTTCGATTTCGCTAGGACGAAAGTTTTTTTGGTAGTTTCAAAAAAAGTTGTCAAAGTAAAAAAATTTAGCCCTTGCGGGACCATTTGAGTGTAACGCGAGACGCTTGCCACTACACCATGGGTGATGATTTTTTCGATAAGCAGGAAATGCATTTTTAAGAAATTTATTTCAAACTGTACCATCCGAAGAAGCCGGAAATTTATGCGCATTCCCAATAATTGGTAAAGCATCTGGGCCATAGATTTTATCTCCATACTCATGCAATCTTTTTCTTTTGCTTAAAAATTTTCTCAAGAAAAAGAAATAACACAAGCCCAAAATTAGAAAAAATATTCCAACTTGAAAGAGCATCTTTACTTTAAAATTCTAATATGCCAAATGTATAATACTGAAGACAAAATTACTCCAATCTATTCTTGCTCTTTTTATACAAGAAAGAACAGAAACTAGGCACCACAAGGACAGAAACTCTAACACAAATGGGAGATAAATGAACAATAGTTCAATGAACTGTGTGCAAATTTCGCAAAGAAAAGTGGATACACGTTGTGATTATGGGCCACTCGATCAAACTAAACTTTAGTTTTATGTTCAAAAATTGAGAATCATTCGAACTTTTAAACCTTAAAATTAGGTATCCTCTTTAAAAATTGAGGATACCCAATTTTAAGGTTCAAAAATTAAAAATTTTAAGATTATTTTTAATTTTTAAAGGGTTTTTTTCAAGACGTAGAGTACAGGGTGTCTGTCAATTATGTGAACATCGTGATTTTACATTTTTTTTATTGCTCAAAACCAACAAAAAACAATTTATAACAATAAAACAAATAGATTTATTCAAAATGGCCACCTTTGGCATCGATGCAGGCCTTCAGGCGCTTCGGGAAGTTGTCCACGATCTTCACCAGAGTATCCAGGGTGATTTCTTTCCAGGCCTTCTTCAACGTTTCGTTCGATCATTCCTTTAGCTCGTTGGACGTTTCTTCGGCTTCTTGCTGTCTTCTTTGGGCTCCTTCCCTCTCGGTCTTCGTGACTTCCAGTCTCTTCAAATCGCTTGATGGCTTTGTCAACGGTTCCCAGTACCAAGAAAATCGGCAATTTCACGCTGTGTTTTTCCTCAATCGTGCGCGTGAATAATAGCTTCTCTCAAATTCTTATAGCCATTCATTTTATATCTATACAAAATAAGTTTAGAATACATATTTGAGTAATAAAAAAATGTAAAATCACGATATTCACATAATTGACGGACAGGGTGCCTCACAAAGCACTTTTTTATTTCGCGTTTTCTCGGCTTCTCGAAAAGATGTTTCGATGAACTTTTTTTCTGCATTTAGCTCGCCTCCTCTAATTTCTGGCGCTCAGAATATCCATTTTCATGCATTCGAATAATAGCTGGTCGAAAATCTTTCATGTTGCCTTAGCTTTTTAAGAAATTTATCGGTAACCATGGTCAAAAAATCGCAAATTTCAAGCATGTAAAATTCATTTTACTCTGTAGTAAACAATTTCCTTTTTTTATATTCGTGTAATGCTCGGAAGCACTTGGAGAGAATCATCTAAGTAGGGGGGAGGGTTGAAAGTGCGTTGTGTTTTCCTAGTCCCCCTATACAAGATTACCACAAAATTTATTTTCAAAGAAAATTGAATTTTCAAGGAAATTTGATGATTATATCTTCTTCCCTCTGGGCGCGATAGTGGTCGGTTCTACAGAAATTAGACCATTTTTTGCAAGTGCAAAAATTTTATTAAAAAACATTAAAAAATGCAGGTCAATTTATGTAAACGGGAGGTTCAGTTTCAGATTTGATAACCCGCTTACGACGGACCTTGCATGAATGTTGAAAATGCTCACTTGTTTATATATAATGCTGTCTGGGGATGAAAATCACTATGATGAGTTGTTTTCACAAGCAGAGAAAGAAACACAAAATCTTTTCATTTTAGAACATCTTATGACACATGAGTCGTTTAAACAAATAAACAAAATATTTTATAGTTTGAAGTTAAAAATTCAACTTTCCTTGAAAATAAGTTTTGCAGTAATCTTGTATAGGGGACTAAGACAACTGAACGCACTATTTAGTCATTTCAACCCCCTCCCACTTAGATGATCCTCTCTCTACAAGTTTCGATCTTAAAGGGGGTAACCTTAACAGCCAGATCTCCGAAAAAATTTCATCATAGAACATTTTATGACACATGAGTCATGACTGATGTGTCATAAAATGTTCTATGATGAAAAGATTTCTTGTTTCTTTCTCTAGGTGTGAAGACAACTCATCATAGTGACCGTTTACATAAATTGACCTGCATTTTTAAATGTTTTTTAATAAAATTTTTACACTTGAAAAAATGGTCTAATTTCTGTAGAACCGACCACTATCGTGCCCAGAGGGAAGAAGATATGCCGAGTATTTTCCCTCTCAGAGCGCTTTGTTTCGGCGAAAGTGCTAAAAATAACAAAGAAGTAAGCGCGGTAAAAGGAAAATAACAAGTAAATTCGCAGATAGTGCAAGAGAAAAGGCTTCAAGAAATTGAAGTCATTTAAGGAAGTTTACGAAGTCAAAGTTTCATATGCTTCAATAGAGCAGTGGGTTAAGCGTCGACGTCAAAAAAGAAAGCAGAAACCAATAGTGAAGGTTCAATACTGGGCAGTCCAACGAACTTTTGCGATTCTCCACGACATGTCTCTGACTTTAAGGCGTGGGATCGAGCTTGCGTCCTATAAGTGAAGACCGAGAACGTTAGCCAATCAGCCATGAGTCAAATCCCCAAAAGGCACTCGAAATTAGTGTTAGATCTTGGGTTCGGGATCGACCTCTTGGTCGGGACGAGACCGGTAAAAAACCAGAAATTCGTCAAGCTAGATGGGCCGAACCAGTAAACAATGCCAGCTCAGCGATAACATTACGTTCAATGATAGAAATAAATCGAGCTCTAAAACTTTCTGAATAGAAAACTTGTAGAGTTACTAGCCTCCTCCTGAGGGGAGTCGCTATTGAAAGATTTGACTATATAAGTTTTGGGAATTTTCGCCGCCCAAATACGAATTGGTTTTTTAACTTTTGCCCCCGATGCGATGAATTAGGGGGTACAGTATTCCCCTTGCATACCTAAGACATGGTTCTTCATGTAACAGTTGACCAACATAAGTTATTGGCTTGAAATAAGCCGGATCCATTATTAATCACAAACTGAAGAAAATTTTGACCATGAGTTCGATTGTTTGCCTTGTAAGAGCAATTACCCAACCCTCTTTGTGATTGGTTTCAAGGCTGTAACTGCGTTGAAGCACCTGTGGCACGGGGTCACAAGTGTACAAACACTCCCTCCCCCTCCAGATTGGGAAGGGGATCCGCCAAGACAATTTTCCACCAAGGTTCAAAAAGCCAACTTTTCGAGACTTAGCCGAATTTGTGAAAAGTCGAAAAAAGTTGTGAACTTATGGAACTTGATAATTCTTGTTTTAATGAGTGATTAGCAGCGAAAGAAGCATTTTTCAGCCGTATTTGGGGGTGTCCCCATTTTTTGCACACTTTGGTCATACGTGTAGAACAGCTTATAGTTTTGTGAAAGCACGTAGGAACATGTAATTAAGAATATCCCAAGCCTTGTTATGTAAATTTCTAACTTATTATTTTACACTGATACGTAAATCAAATAAAGGTACAATTAAACGTTTGTCTTGATTGTGAACGATGTTAATATATTAGGCTGATATTAAATTTTTCTGATACGTTTGCAAGATCATTTTGGATTTATTTTTATACACCACCAAACATTCACCAATTAATGGGCATCAGTTGTAAAGTCAGTTTACGTCGCCAATAGGAAAAAATCCGGGCAATGGTCAAGTGGTCCAAGGCGCCGCCCGTCCAACCTGGCAAGTTAAGCAACGTTGGGCCTGCAGGTTCGATTTCGCTAGGGTAAAACGTTTGATTTTCAAAAAGTTCTTTCACAAACAATGGAGGAAAACTTTTTTGCTTCATTTTGTTCGGACGGGCGGTGCCTTGGATCACTTGACCATAGCCCCCGGACTTTTTTCCCATTGGCGGCGGAAACGGACGTTAGCACAATGGTAGTGCTCTTGGACGGTAACCAGGAGGTCCGGATTCGAGTCCGAAAGCTTTTGCCCAATTTCATATTCCTTGTATGTCTACGTTCTCGGCGTTGTTAATCCGAGCTCCAGAATTTTAGTTCATTTTTGTTTCAATACACCCACCCCATTCCCTGAATCAAGGTCAAGTAAGCGTTTTCACGCTTCGGGGATCGCGTAATCGATTCTCCGCATAAAATTACCCATATAGGGCTCGTTTTTAAAAAAAAATTTTGGGTCTAAAATTCATTAAAAAGTCTCACAATGAGACTGATGAAAGTGTTACAAAAATTTGTGGGGGGGAGAGGGGTGAGCAGACCAATTTTTAAGATTTATTTTAGGCCTGCCAAGATTCAGCGGTTTTTTGGCAAAATTTGGAGGAAACTCGAAATGTTAAAAATCGAGTCACACCATTCAATTCAACTCAATGAGATGAATAACACACCGAAGATCGGTTGAAACTTTATGTACTTTGAAAAATCTACATAATTTTGGAGCAATTTTTCCATATGAGAAAAAAATCGGGAGTAAAAAATGATTTTTGGGCGCATTATCGAAATGATGATATTTTTGTTTTCGAGAAATCCAAGTTCTCAAACATGATAAGACCATATCTCGGTGAATTTAAATGCTATCACCACGATCGAGCTCTCGTTGGATTTCTATGTGCAAGATCTTTCAACATTACTATAACATCATTATATCATTAAGGCTTCCAAGACTTGCAAAATTCGAACATTTCAAAAATTCGCCAAAAATTGAGTTTAAAGGACCAGTTCAGTAGTTTACGGCCATATGAAAAATGATATTTTCGGAAAGATCATGAAAAATGGAACATTTTTTGTTTTTAAGGCATGTTCTGAATCGTTGCAGTATTCGAGATAATTGCGTTTGAAATTTTGAGTTTGTGTACAAGCTCTTCGTTGTAATACACAAATTTTTTTGAATTTTTTGCGGAAAAATCGATTTTCGCATCATCTTTTAAGTTTTCATAAAATGAACATTGTAGCAATTTTTTATAGCTAAATGAGAAGAACAAAATGGCACCTAAATGATCCAATTTGAACATTGCTTTGGGTATTGAAACGAAAACATGAATCAGAGTTTTCATTTCAATAACCTAAAACAATATTCAAATTGGATTATTTTGGTGTCATTTTGTTCGTCTCATTTAGCTATAAAAATTGCTACAATGTTCATTTTATGAAAATTTAAAAAATTAATGCAAAAATCGGTTTTTCCGCAAAAAATTCTAAAAAGTTTGTGTATTACAACGAAGAGCTTGTACACAAACTCAAAATTTCAAACGCAATTATCTCGAATACTGCAACGATTCAGAACATGCCTTAAAAACAAAAAATGTTCCATTTTTCATGATCTTTCCGAATATATCATTTTTTCATATGGTTGTAAATTACTGGACTAGTCCTTTATCTGTTTGCATCGCCCAATAGCTCAATCGAACGCCCTAATCACCGTATTTTTTAGAAAACAAAATTATTGAAAAAATTTATTTTCTATTTTTTGCGAATTTTTCATTATTAATTAAATCTTACTATATTAAAACTCTATGGATCGGTGGTTGGTTGTTTGTAATCAAATCCAAGCTAAGCACAATCACGAGGATTTGCGTGAATTTTAAGGTTAAATGATCGCATGAGCTTGAATTATTGTTTTATACATACAGCTTGTTATTTTAAATATGTTTCGTGACCATGTGAAAATTAATTTTCATTTTACATTAAAATTTTGAATTAAATACATTTGTATATACATGTGAAATTAAAAGAATATACGTGATAATGAGAAAATTTAACAATGTACCTTTTTTACATTGTTATTTAAGCTCTTGGAAAACTTTAAAAATTGCACTTTTTCTCACGCTATGTTTCGTTTTCGTGCCCAAAATTCATGTAAAAATTCTCAGAATTGTCTGAACAACCCAATGCAAGTTCAAACAGTCAAAGCTTAAACGAAACATAGCGTGAGAAAATGCGATTCTTAGAGTTTTCCAAGAAATTAAATAATAATATAAACAAGTACAATGTTAAATTTTCTAAGTATCATCTATTGTTGTAATGTCTACTTGCGTCATGTTCTTAATGGTCATAAGATTTGGTTCACATGGTCATAATAAAATGAAATTAATTTTTGTCACGAAACATATTTTAAAAAATAACAAGCTGGTATATATAAAACAATAATTTAAGCTCACAGCAATCATTTAACTTAAAAATTCAAGCAAATCCTCGTGATTGTGTTTAGTTTTGGATTTGATTACAAACACCCAACAACCGATCTACGAAGTGTTAATATAGCGAAATTGATTTAAATATGGATCCTTGTGAACCAGTACTGAAGAGCGAACAAAATGCTACTGTGGATTTGGATCAAAAAGATGTTTTGGCAAAAATCTCACTAGCTTATGCAATACCAACGTTTTGCCTTAGCTTCAGAATTATCATGGTCCTCATGAATAAAAAGAATAAAGATTTGTTCGGTGGATCATTTTACACCATATACATTCTTGGTTCCATTTTGGTAAGATTTTACATCAAGGCTTGGTTCCGTTTACTGTCCATAATGTTCCGCATATTTTTGACTAGTTTGAAGCAGGGTTGGGATTTCCTCGGATTTATCCAGATTTCCTCAGAGAATTCTGGGGAACTCTTTTCCCCAGAGTTACTTGGCGTGAAAAGACCTTACTCCATTTTCAAGCCTCGGTAATGCAGTGACAAAGCAGGCTTTGTCACTGCACTACAAGATCGTGGGTTCGAATCCCACTTAGAGCCAATTGGCTCTAATCGGAATTCGAACCTGCGGCTTTGTGGCCACGAAGCCGCTGCTTTGTCACTGCACCATCGAGGCTTGATATTAGATAAACGTCTTTTCAAACCAAGTAATTCTGGTAAAAAGAATTCCAAACATAAATCCAAGGAAATCTGGATTTAAGGGGAACCCTAGATAAGCTTAAGCCTAAATGCCTAGACAGAGCTGAGAATCTCAGTTCTGTCTACGCATCTCTAAGATTAATAATTTGGTATACTGTATATTTTAAGGAATTCCTTCATTGGATAGTATATTTTTATACTGGCAGAGCTTCTGATGCACCTTTTTTCCATGGCTTATTTCCACACTTTATACAAAGAAATGAACAATTAAATGGTTTTATATTGTTCGTGTTCAATTCTTTAGTGTTAAGTATAACAATACTTCCATTAATAACTTCATTGAATAGATTGACAGCTGTGTTATATCCGCTTTCATATAATATAGTAATTCAATTTAAAAAAAGATTAATTTAACACTCCCTTTAGCAATACTAATAATATTGGGTTGTATCATAATTTTTGAGCTTTTTCTATTTGCCTAGAATATTGCAAAAACAACCCTATAGGGGGTTTTCTATGCGGGGAATTGATTGCGCGCATTGTCGAAAAAATGCTTCCCTGTTTCAGGGAAATGGGTAGGTGTAATAAAGCGGAAATGAACCCAAATTCGAATTTTCGCAGGAAAACCAGCTGCCTATGGGATTTTCTAAGCGAAGAATTGAACATAGGCAAATGAAATAAAAGTTGATCACTACTGATCAACTTTTTATTGCATTTGAATATAAAAGTGCAATTTAAAGCTCGGAGATAAGGAGAAAAGCTGTGAGGAAGAAACGCTCAGTTACCTATTCTTACCATCGATCTCGGTAGCGCTCGACCCCTGTTTTATGAATTTATCTGTAATAATTAAATAATATTTAGATGTGGCGTAAATATTTGTATCTGGTAATGATTATCGTGATACTGTTTCCCATGGCCATTGCTTGGCAAATGCTTTTAAATGGGTTTATGTTTTGTAAATTTATACCAGAACATGATCCAACAAGATTTTATTTTATACTTATTACCTCTGTTGTTTATGGGGTAAATTTCATTAAATTCTAAGGCTAAAAGCATACATGTGCAAGCAGGGGGTACTGGACCATAAATTATGAATTGGTAATACGAAATTCGTATTCGAAAACGAATTCGCGTATATGTTTTGGGGGTACAGATAGGATTAAGGGGGGGGGGCAAAATAATAGGAAAAAGTTTGGAAAATTTTTTTCTAAAAAAAACACTCTAGGCCTAAAATTTAGCGGAGAATCGATGCGCGTATTCCCGGAGCGTGAAAACTCTCCAGGAATGCAGAGCGTTTTGTAAAAACAATTACTTTCTTTGTGAGAGTTGTAGTTGCGTAAAGCACCTGTGGACAGGCCCACACGTGTGCAAACACCTCCCAGATTGGTAGGGGGTCAACCAAGGCTGTAGCTGGGGGTCCGGTATAGAGGGGGCATTTTTTCAAGAAACCAGATATGAGGCCCTTTAAAAAAGGTTAAAATTAGGGGAGTAAACAAAAAACGCAAATTTTTAAAATTTTGGCCAGAATGAGGGCATCGGTCCCCGGTGCACCCCCTCTAACTATGTCCTTGGGGTCCTTTTTTCGAAATTTCCATCATCAGCTGGGTGATGGAAATTTCGAAAAAAATTTTTCCTCGTCAAACCAGAAAGTAATTTAGAATGTATTGCAATGTAATATCATTATATCAGGCATCATAGGAATTCTCTGTCTCTTGCTTAATTCCACCACGTCGATTCTTTTAATAAAACATCGAAGGAAATTAAAGTTATCTAAAGATAAAAAGGAACTGAAAGACTTTCATATAGCAATTAAACTTTTCTTCATTTCATTATTAATCTCTGTCAATGAAGTGATGTATTGTTTAGTTCAAGTAAGCTTAAATTTTTTCCTACGCATACAGGGCGTGCCAAAAAGTCGATCTTTGTGAATTTTAGGACCCGGAAATTTTTTTGCACTAAAAATCATCAAAAACGGATGAAAACTGACGGAGAAGATGCGTTTTGAAACTTTTTCTTCTCTATAGAGAAATTTCTATCTGAGGCAAAAAGAAATGTTCGCCACCCGGCTTTGAATCTGCGCCTTCGGAATGAGGTCTATAAAATCCGCAACTCGGTATTTGCGAAAAAACAGACTTTATATCTTCCCATAGAAAAGCCCGTTATTCTATTTAAATATCTAATTTTTAGGTAGGGTGGTACTTGATTAACTATTATGGACTCATCTCTTTAATACCATATAATAGATTCTTTCATAATTATACAGTGGATTTGTTCTGCTTGACTTCACCTTGGATTATGATTATTCTTTCTCCAGATTTAAGAAAGAAAGTTTTAGGAAGATTGAAAATCTCAGTTTCAGTATCCACTAATGTACAACACGGTACGATAGCTAGTGTAAAACCTGTTACGACAGCTAGTGTAAAACAATTTGCGAGATAATTATATAAATACTACAACTTAAGTACAGTTGTGACCAAATATTCATATGTTGTTTGAAAATATATTTGAGTGCGAATATTAAAGGGGGTATTTTTTACGGCCTAATCTCCGAAAAAATTTCTATTTTTTTGTTGCAAAATAACATATCTAGGGGTAATTTTATGCGAAAAATCGATTGCGCGAATTCCCGAAGCGTGAAAGATGTTTTTATAAAAAAAAGAAGGAAATTTTTTTTTCGGAGATTAGTCCGTAAAAAATACCCCCTTTAAATGCTTTATACAATATTGACTATGTAATTTATTTCTGTAATTTTTTTATTTTATTTTTGTAACTTTTTTGATTTATTTTTATACACCACCAAGTATTCACCAATTAATGGGCATCAATTGTAAAGTCCGTTTCCGTCGCCAATGGGAAAAATATCCGGGCGATGGTCAAGTGGTTCAAGGCGCCGCCCGTCCGACCTGGCAAGTTAAGCAACGTTCGGCCCGCAGTTTCGATCCCGCTAGGGTAAAACGTTTGATTTTCAAAAAATTCTTTTACAAACAATGGAGAAAAAAATGTTTGTTCAATTTTTTGTAAAAGAATTTTTTTGAAAATAAAAATTTTTATACTAGCGGGATCGAACCTGTGGGCCCAACGTTGATAACTTGCCAGGTTGGATGAGCGGCGTCTTGGACCACTTGACCATAGCCGCCGGACTTTTTTCCCATTGGCGGCGGAAATGGACTTTAGCACAATGGTAGTGCACTTGGACGGTAAAGGAGGTTCGAGTTCCGGTCGGGTCCGAAAGCTTTGCCCAATTTCATATTCCTTGTATGTCTACGTTCTCGGCGTCGTTAATCCGAGCTCTAAAATTCCCAAAAATGTTTTATTTTGTAACTTTTTTTAGTATTTTATTTTGTAACTTTTTTAAAAATAATTTTTATTAGCTAAATTCAGACCAATTCAATTCAATATTGATTTTTACAGGACCCTAAATATAATAAATTTTTCATATTGCGGATTTGCTTGAATTTCTAGGTTAAATGATCGCATGAGCTTAAATTATTGTTTTATACATACAGCTTGTTATTTTTTTTAAATATGTGCCATGTGAAACATACATTAAGAACATACATGGACATTGAGTATATTAATTTTCATTTTCCATTAAGATTTTGATCAAATACATTTATATATGCATGAACAAAAGAATATAAACGCAAATAGGCATTAAAAAAGGATCATAATGAGAAAATTAACAATGTACCTTTTTTAGGATTATGTAAGCTCTTGGAAAACTTTAAGAAATGCAATTTCTTATGCTATGTTTATTTTTAACTTGTAGATTTTTAATCTAGAAAAAATAGTCCATTTTTCATCAAAAATCATTATTTGCTTCGACAAAAATCTACACTTTTTGATCACTGCTTGGCTTAAAAACAATCATTTTATACAATTGTGTTTTTATTGGGCCCACAGGATCGATTTCCACTAGGATAAAACTTTTGATTTTCAAAAAACTTTAATCTCAAAAAATGGAGCAGAAATTTTTTGCCCAATAAAAGTTTTTTGAAAATCAAAAGTTTTGTCCTAGTGGGTACCAAACCTGCGAGCCCAACGTTGCCTAACTTGCCAGATCGGACGGCCTACTTTCTTATCCACCGCACTATAGAGCGCCCAATTTTAATGACGACGCGCCGGAAACGTCAAAAATTCAATTTTTGACAAAAAATCACGCAAGTCTGCATAAAATGGTACTTTTAGTTAACAGGACAAATAAAATTATTTGTCCTATTAACTAAAAGTATCGGTCCCTCCGAGCGCTATCGTGCTCTTAGGGAGAAAGTGAGGGGTCGAGCGACATCCGAGCGATTTCGATTAGTGTTAGATCTCGTCTCGATCTCAATGACGCGCGGGAAACGATGTATAAAAAATTTGTTTATTCATGCAAAAGTACATGGATGAGAAAATTCATTTACGCTACAATTTTTTTCAAACATAAGTATAAGTTTTTTATTTCCATAGCTTAGGTATTAAACTGTTATCTGTTCCAGTTGAGAGAGTTTCGTTCGAAGTTGTCTTGGAGACAACGAGCTGTAGTAGTGCCCACATACTTTTTAACAGAAATTATACGTATAAATTGCTCATGTTAAACTTGTTTATGTTGTTAGGAGTATTCGACTTTGAAATTTTTTGTCCGGAATGCACGGAATTTGGATTCTGGTAGCTTTTATGGTTGTGGATACAATGTCTTTAGCTTATATTATTTGTCCTGTTAACTAAAAGTACCGGTCCCTCCGAGCGCTATCGTGCTCGATAGCGCTCGGAGGGACCGGTACTATCGTGCTCGGAGGGAGAAAGGGAGGGACCGATTTGCAATAAAGTTTGAGTATTGACACGAAAATTTAAGACGCAATATCTCGAAATATCGAAGATGGCTCAATAGGGGGTGGTGGTAGGAAAAAAAGTGTTGCCACAAACTTGAAGTCTAGTTTATTCTTAAGTACCTGGTGAGTGATTAACAAAAACATATTAGCTAGGTCCCGCTCATTTAAACAGGGTGGCCCAATAAAAAGTGGCTTTTGTGATTTGTTGGGTTCCGGTTCATAAGGATCTTCTTCATAACAGAAATTTTTTCACAAAAAATGATGTTCTACAAAGTTGTTCCTGGGATCATGACAGTTGTTCCTGAGATCATGACATGACAGACAACTTTGTAGAACATCACTTTTTGTGAAAAAATTTCTGTTATGAAGAAAAATCGTATGAACTGGGTCTCATAAATCGCAAAAAGCCACTTTTTTTATGAGCCACCCTGTACATGTGGAGAAATCGATGGGTCATACAGTAGCGAGCAAAAGTGTTGAAGCAAAACACTTGACACGCTTAGGGGCTTGGTCGAGTCTATGCCACGACGAATGCGCGCTGTCATTAAGGCAAAGGGTTACCCCACGAAATATTGATATCATTTTTGTTGTTTTTTGTTTGTTTTTGTTGAGTTTCTATTGTATAATTGCATAAAAATGTTGAAAGTGTCGATTTTAGTTTTGCTCCAACACTTTTGCTCGCTACTGTATGTGGCCAAGCTCAGTATCTGGATCATTTTAGTGTTTTTATCATAACTTTTTTTCTACAAATGCGTTTCCCACAATTTAAAGCACGTTTTTATTGCCCAAGAGCCAAAAAATGTAAAAATCGCTAACAAAGTATGCATATAGAGTATACCATGTTATATATGTTGTAACCGATCCATTCGACTGACTCAGAGTCGGGCGACCGATCCAGAGACAACTATCTTGACTCTGGATCGGATGAGCAATTTATACGTATAATTTTTCTTAAAAAGTGTGTGGGCACTACTACAGCTCGTTGTCTCCAAGACAACTTTGAACGAAACTCTCTCAACTGGAACAGATAACAGTTTAATACCTAAGCTATAGAAATAAAAAACTTATACTTATGTCTGAAAACAATTGTAGCGTAAATGAATTTCCTCATCCATGTACTTTTGCATGAATAAATAAATTTGTTATACATCGTTTCCCGCGCGTCATCAGGATCGAGACGAGATCTAACACTAATCAAAATCGTTCGGAGGTCGCTCGGCCCCTCCCTTTCTCCCTCCTAGCACGATAGCGCTCGAAGGGACCGGTACTTTTAGTTAACAGGACAAATCATTTTATTTGTTCTGTTAACTAAAAGTAACATTGATCAAAATCTTAAAGGAAAATGAAAATTAATGTTCTCAATGTCCATGTATGTTCTTAATGTATGTTTCACATGGTCATGAAACATATTTAAAAAAATAACAAGCTGTATGTATAAAACAATAATTTAATCGAACGCGATCATTTAACCTAAAAAATTCAAGCAAATCCTTGTGATTGTGTTTAGTTTTGGATTTGATTACAAGCAACCAACAACCGATCCACGAAGTGTTAATATAGCGAAATTTATTTAATAATGGATCCTTGTGAACCAATGCAAAAGAGTGAGCAAAATGTTACTGTGGATTTGGATCAAAAAGATATTTTGGCAACAATTTCACTAGCTTATGCAATACCAACGTTTTGCCTTAGCTTCAGAATTATCATGGTCCTCATTAATAAAAAGAATCAAGATTTGTTCAGAGGATCATTTTACACCATATTCATTCTTGCTTGCATTTTGGTAAGATTTTACATCAAGGCTTGGTCCTGTTTACTGTCAATAATGTTCCGCATATTCTTGACTAGTTTGTATCCGATATTGAGATTCAACCGTCTCAGAGATGGTTAACCGATTATGAGTGCCCAAGATCGATTAACCGATTTGGAGACAACAATCTTGGCTAATGATCAGTTAACCGATCTTGAGCCAAAATCGTAGATACAAAAATTGGGGCTAGGCTGTTTCACAACGAAGTAATTCCCGATGCTTTGTTGATTGATGTTGCCTGATTTGCAAGCATCATTTCAATATACAAATTTTCTTGCAAATCAAGCAACACGATTAATCAACAAAGTATCAGAAATTACGCATAAGCAAATCGGAATTTATCGCGTTTTTAGTGGGTTAAAATTTTATTCCAACAACAACAGTTGATATCAATTCCTTCATTTTCGGACTCAGCATAGCATAGTCAAAAACGGGGATACATGTGAAATTTAGACAAATCAAACAACTTTTGGGATCTGGGTCCTTCCTTAATGGACCAAGAGTCGATTATTACAGAAAGTAGCTTTTAAACAAACCTCAAAATTTGCATATTTTAATTTATGCAAATTTTGATCGCATATAAAATCTTTTTATCACTTCGATATAAGATTTTTTATCGGATATTATGGCTAGGACATACTGTATATTTTAAGGAATTCCTACATTGGATAGTATATTTTTATTTTGCCAGAGCTTCTGACGCACCTTTTTTCCATGGCTTATTTCCATCATTTATACAAAGAAATGAAATCTTATTGAGTTTTCTGATATTCATGTTCAATTCTTTAGTATTAAGTATAACAATACTTCCATTCATGACTTCATTGAATAGATTGACAGCTGTGCTATTTCCGGTTTCATATAATATAGTAATTCAAAATTTTAAAAACGATTAATCTAACATTCCCTTTAGCAATACTAATAATATTGGGTTGTACCATAATTTTTGAGCTTTGCTATTTGCCTGGAATATTTTCAAAAACAACCCTATAGGGGGTTTTCTATGCGGGGAATCGATTGTGCGCATAGTCGAGTCGCGAAAATGCTTCCTTATTTCAGGGAAATGGGTGGGTGTAATGAAGCAAAATTGAACTAAAAATTGAATTTTCGGAGGAAAACCGGCTGTCTATGGGATTTTCTAGGCGAAGAATCGATCATAGGCAAATGACCGTCTCTACAATAAGCACGATTGAGGCAACTTTTTATTGCATTTGAATATAAAAGTGCAATTTAAAGCTTGGAGAAGGGGAGAAGCGCTCTGAGGGAGAAACGCTCGTTTACCTATTCTTACCATCGATCTCGGTAGCGCTCGACCCCCGATTCTATGAATTTATTTGTAATAATTAAAAAATTTTAGATATGGCGTAAATATTTGTATCTGGTAATAATTATCGTGTTATTGTTTCCCATTGCCATTGCTTGGCAAATGTTTTTAAATGTGTATATGCTTTGCAAAATTATACCAGAACATGATCCAACAAGATTTTATTTTGCAGTTCTTACCGCCGTTATTTATGGGGTATTTTTCATAAAAGGGGGAAGGTATTTTTTACGGCTTAATCTCCGAAAAAATCTTTCCCTTTTTTTTACAAAAACATCACTTTTAGGGGTAATTTTGCGTGGGGAATCGATTGCGCTCATTCCCGAGAAAAAAATGCATGCCAGACCCTGAATCAGGGAATTGATTGGGGTATTGAAGCGAAAATCAAAAAAATTCTGTTTTTTACCGAGAAAACGTCTTTTCTAGGGCAATTTTAGGCGAGGAATCGATTGCGCGTATTTCCGAACGCTGAAAATGCATACCTGACCCTGATTCAGGGAAGAGGTTGGGGTATTGAAGCAAAATAAAAATTCGGTTTTTTATTTTTTTTATTTTCGATTCAATACCCCAATCTCTTCCCTGAATCAGGGTCAGGCATGCATTTTCAGCGTTCGGAAATACGCGCAATCGTGTGTAATGAAGCGATTGAACCTGGTATTCTGCCGATCGTTTCAATAAACACGATTTTATTACAAAATCAGGCAACTTTTATTATATGTAACTACATCAAACCCCGCAATAGTCCCCTCCCTAGGGGGGTCGCTATTGAGAAGTTCCTTTAATTTTTGACCATGATACGATGAATTGGGGGTAACAGTATCCCCCTTGCACACCTAAGACAGGGCTCTTTCTGTAACAGTTGACCAACATAAGTTATTGGCTTGAAATAAGCCGGATCCATTACTAATCACAAATCGAAAAAAATTTTGACCATGAGTTCGGTCGTTTGCCTTGTAAGAACAATTATCCAACCCCCTTTGTGATTGTTTCAGGGCTGTAGCTGCGTTGAAGCACCTGTGTCACGAGGCCACACTTGTACAAACACTCCCCCTCCCCCACCAGATTGAGGGAGGGGGGGGGGGGAGTCCGCCAAGGCCGTAGCTGGGAAGTCCGGCACAGGATGCGAAAAGGTGGTACCACCCAGCCACCACCCAATGTAGTACCCACCTCCCTTAGTGAGGGTGGTACCACCTAACTAAAAAGGGAAAGAATACGTAAATAAATTGATTTTCGCTTCAATACACCAATTTCTTCCTTGAATCAGGGTCAAGGAAGCGTTTTCATGGTTCGGGAATGCGCGGAATCGATTTCTCGCATAAAATTACCCCTAAGAGTGTATTTTTTACAAAATATATTTAAAAACAATTTTTTTCGGAGATCCGGCTTCAATTGTTACCCCCCTTTAAAATATGAATTTCTACAAAAAAATTCGCCGCTCGGAGAGTGGCGACAGAAAAAGGTCGGCTGCCCACAGAATGGCTAAATTTTGGGGGGTTGTTTTTACACGTATGCACGGGAAAAAATATTTGAAAGCTGAATAAATTTATAAGGGTCCCTTTATGTTTTTGCTAGTTTTTTGAAAAATATGAGAACAAGCGTAAGTGGGACCCTTTTTTTTATCATTTTGAGTCGGCCCCCCCCCGAAATTTCGAGCTCCTATGGCCCTGTTTGGCTTCGTCGTGTTTCTGGTTAGATCAGTGACGATCGAGGAAAATATCTCTATCAATCTCGTAATAGTTAGACTCAGACATGAAAGTAATTTAGAATGTAGTAGAATGTACTATTATTGTATCAGGCATCATCGGAATTCTCTGTTTCTTGATTAATTCCACTACATTGATTCTTTTAATAAAACATCGACGGAAATTAATATTATCTAAAGATAAAAAGGGACTGAAGGAATTTGGAGTAGAATTTAAACTTTTCTTCATTTCATTATTAATTTCTGTCAATGAAGTAATGTATTGTTTAGTTCAAGTAAGCTTAAATTTTTTCTTCTCATACAGGGTGTGCCAGAAAGTCGATTTTTGTGATTTCTAGGACCCGGAAACTTTTTTCACTATTTTTTTTTATCACACCCTTTAAAATATAACCAGTCCGAGTGGTTCAATCGTCTATTTCGTTGAAGTAACCATTCTGAACTACAGTTATATCTTCCCATAGAAATCCCCATTATTCTATTTAAATATCTAATTTTTAGTTAGGGTGGTATCTGGTTAATAATTATGAACTCTACTCTTTAATACCATATAATAGATTCTTTCATAATTTTGTAGTGGATTCGTTCTGCTTGACTTCACCTTGGGTTATGATTATTATTTCTCCAGATTTAAGAAAGAAAGTTTTAGGAAGATTGAAAATCTCAGTTTCAATATCCCCTAATGTACAACCTGCTGCGACATCTATTGTGACACCATTTGCGAGATAATTATATAAATATTACAAATTAAGTACAGTTCTGGCCGAATATTCATATCTGTTGTTTGTAAATATATATATGAGATTTATTTTTGTAAATATATTTTATTTTTTATATATGATTACTTTAAATTCAGTTATGGATCAAAAAATGATCAATTACATGAATGAATTATGTGTGATTTCAATAGCATGCAAAAAGCATAAAATTCGTTCACATTGAGCACATTTAATCAATCCACGACTACCGCATGAATAAAGCCATGTAACTTTAAAGTCTCTTACGAAAAATATCACTGGAAAATTAAAGCATTGTGCAAAAAATAAAATATATTTACAAAAATAAATCGACAGAATCAAAAAATAATATGTCCAGATGGTAAATTTCAAACTAAATAAATAAAAAGATAGCATGGCGCATTGGATAATGCGTCTGTCTACGACTATAAAGGTCACTTGTTCAATCCCGGTTGAATCTTTATTTTTTGCACTTGAAAGTTTTATTTTTTTAATTTAAAAAAAATATTTTTTCCCATTTTTCCTAGTGCTGATAGCAAAGACTTTTTGTGGCATGTTTCTTATATTTTTACCCTGATTATTTTTCGTTGGAATTTTAAAAATCCCTGACTGACAGTTCGCTACAAATCCTTGTAAGTGGAAGGGAGGGGGGTTAAAATGACTAAATAGTGCGTTTATTTGTCCTAGTCTCCTTATACAAGATTACCACAAAACTTATTTTTAAGAAAAATTGAATTTTTAAGGAAATTTGATGATTAAACTTCAAACTATAAAATAGAATGATTTGTTTAAACGACTCATGTGTCATACATATGCATATGTTCTATGATGAAAAGATTTTTTGTCTCTTTCTCTGGTTGTGAAAACAACTTATTATAGTGATGTTCATCCCCAGACAGCATTATATATAAACAAGTGAGCATTTTCAACATTCATGCAAGGTCCGTCGTAAGCGGGTTATCTCATTATCACTGAAATTCCCCCCGTTTACATAATTTGACCGGCATTTTTTGTTTTTTTTAATAAAATTTTTACACTTGCAAAAAATGGTATAATTTCTGTAGAACCGAGCACTATCGCGCTCAAAGGGAAGAAGATATGCCGAGTATTCCCCCCCCCCCCTCAGAGCACTTCTCCTTTCTCTGGAAAAAAGTAATATGTATTACTTTTCCTCTCCCCTCCGAGCGTATCTCCCATTATCATTTTTTTCTAACGCAGTGGTACTTGGTTGTTCAGAAAGTTCGGAGACTTTTTACATGATTTTTGGACCCGAAAAATTTTTCTTTTTTCTAAAAATGACCCCTATAGGGGTAATCTTATGCAAAGAATTGATTGCGCGCATTCCCGAAGCGTGAAAACGCTTATTTGACCCTGATTCAGAGAATGTGGTAGGTGTATTGAAGCAAAAATGAACTAAAATTCGATTTTTAGCCGAAAATCAGCTTTCTAGGGCGGAGAATCGATTGTACACATTGTGGATGCTTGAAAAAATTTTCCTGGCACTGATTTAGGCGATTTTCGTTGTGAAACAGGGAGTATACCCTTCATAGGAGTAACTTCCGGTGGTAAAAATAAAAAAAATTCTTTCAGATTTGAGTTTCCCATGTCGAAAAACCCCCAAGCACAACAAATCCGCTAATTTGGGGAACTCTTTGAAAAAAGTGCCAATAACATAGATGGTGTCTTAGCCATTAGGCCATACATGAAAGGGGCACTTTTGAAAAATTTGAGTGGGGCAATAGCATTTTGCCACTTTTTGCATTGGGGGACGTGCAGAGTCGCAATTTTGGTCCTATGCTCCCCGGAATTTTTTCTCTTTCAGTGAAACAAGCTATAGAGTCTATGCGCTGAATGTGAATCGGCCATTATTTTTAGACTAGACCTCAAGATTATGGTCAAAAATGGTTTACAAAAAACATATATTTTTTGGATATACCTCTCGTAAGAACACCTTCCAATGATCAAAATCAAAAAATTTCTTCGGATCCGAGTTCCCCATGCCGAAAAACCTTCGAGTACAAAAATCAGACGATTTAAATTTTACCCTCCAGCCATGTCTATGAAAATATGAAAATAGGTGCTTCCTAGTTGTTAAGCTTCTTAATTGATAAAATTTTCTTTCATAACACTATCATGTGCAGAACGTTTTTAAATATCATACAAGGGAAACGGATGCCCAAAAAACGATAGATAAGAACACATTACTTTGTAAATTGAAATTTATATGCGTTGTTGTTCTTTGTTTGCAAATTCAATCGCACATGAAAAATATTTTTGAAAGATTAAAATTGATATTTTATTCTATAGTAATTATATTTATACGAGCTTTTCAAAGAATACGAATTTTTTTGCTATCTGTACTAGACCCACAAAACGAGCATCGTAGGAACATTGAAGTTAGTGAATTTAGACCCCCAAAAAAAGATAATTGCTTCCGGAAGATCAAGGCCCCCCATTTCGGCAAAAATCGTGATTTTCCTCTGCCCCCCCCGGAGATAACAGCTTAAAGGACCAGTCCAGTAATTTATAATCATATGAAAAAATGATATATTCGAAAAGATCATAAAAAATGGAGCATTTTTTGTTTTTATGGTATGTTCTAAATCGTTGTAGTTTTCGAGATATTGTGTTTGAAATTTTGAATTTGTTCAAGCTCTTCGTTGTAATATACAAACTTTTTTGAATTTTTGCGGAAAAATCGATTTTTGCATCAATTTTTTAAATTTTATAAAATGAACATTGTAGTAATTTTTTATAGCTAAATGAGACGAACAAAATGACACCAAAATTATCCAATTTGAAAATTGTTTTGGGTTATTGAA
>JAQGBS010000366.1:0-22703 GCA_034698545.1 Acrobeloides obliquus
TTTCACTACTACCACTTTACCACATACAACTGTTAGTACAACAACACCAACTGAAACAACAACAATTGCTACAACACCTCTAATAACTACTCCTACTACCGAAATCACGATTACAACCACTGTGATAACTACACAAATCACTACATCTGAAGAAGTTACTACACCTGAAGAAATTACTACACCTGAAAAAGTTACTACACCTGAAGAAATTACTACACCTGAAAAAGTTACTACACCTGAAGAAATTACTACACCTGAAAAAGTTACTACCCCTGAAGAAGTTACAACTTCATTTTTCATTTCTACCACTTTACCAAGTACAACTGTTAGTATAACAACATCAACTGTAACAAATATAAATTCTACAGCACCTCTAGTAACTAACTCTTCTTCGGGAAATTTTACCTTTAATATCACTTCAACACCTCTACCAAGTACAACTTCTAGATTAAGACAAAGCTCAGCGAATACAGAACTGGGTGATAGTCAACAAGTTTCGCTCAAAAATCTTCACAACTTTTTCAAATTTGATGCTGATAATAATTTTCCTTGTCCAGGAAATATTACATTTTTCATTGACCAGTCTACTCAGATGTCCAATCGAACATATATGGTATGAATTTCAGTTTTTCATACTATGGAAAAATTCATTATAATGTACTTCTTGCCAAAAGAAAACAGTTCATCCCGTGGTTAAGTGGCAAACGCCTCACTTTGCACTCAAACGGTCGAGGGTTCGACTCCGCCATGGTCAAAATTTTTATGACGTCAAAAAAAAGTTGTTAAAACAAACTCCTCATAAAATTGTTCAAAGAGTTTTTGTCTTGAATTTGTTTCTATCCAC
Source organism: Acrobeloides obliquus (assembly GCA_034698545.1). Taxonomy (NCBI): domain Eukaryota; kingdom Metazoa; phylum Nematoda; class Chromadorea; order Rhabditida; family Cephalobidae; genus Acrobeloides; species Acrobeloides obliquus. Next base: position 845 of record JAQGBS010000366.1, read on the forward strand.
TTAACCATACCCCTTGCGGGATCGAGCCCACGGCCGTACGGCTCGGTGGATAGTTTTTCTAGGGAAAAATGAAAGGCCAAAATTCTACGTCTTAATTTATGAGGTTTCCTTTAGCAACTTTTTTCGAATCGACCAAACGCAAGGTTCGCTCTGGCGAGTTCGAACCCTCAACCATGTGTGCAGAGCAAGATGCTTGCCAAATCACTGTGGGCTATGTTTTTTTCTTTTCTGGAAATGCCCCATATATATTCTCTCTTCAACCATTTAGGCTATGATAAATTTTCTCAAGACACAAGTTTTCCCCCGTTGGAACCATTTCGAAGGTTTAACCATTTATGGGTATCGACAACACCCAAATATGATACATAGTTCAAATTTTGTATATTTGAATAATGTTACGGACTTTATAAGAAACACTTTATTTTATGAACACAACGATAATTCTATGGGTGTTGGATCTTCACTGGAAGTGTAAGATTTTTTAAATAAAAAACTATCCAGTAAGGTAAAAAGGTAATGGTAGATCAAAAAATTTGAAAAAATTTTTTTCGGTTTTTGTGCAAAATATTGATTTTTTCGTGAAAAATCAAATTTTTGCTCTTTTTTTGGTCAAATTCTAAAATGAATTTGGGTCAAAAACTTTTTGGCTACCTCTCTCCACCTACGACCATTTTAGTGCTCTTTCCGTTGCCTTATACAACAGCTTCTATAATAAGAACAGCTCATATATAATCTTTACTACAGCCAAAAATATTTCCGATATCGAAAATGCTGCGCCGTATGCCAAAAATTTAACCACTACCCAAAGAAAACTTTCATTCATCCTCATGGAAGATGCTGATGAAAATTCCATAACCACTTTACTATCACCCAATGTGATCTTTTTCAACCACAGCATCAATAGCACTTCTGGCAACATTGATGAACTTTTGTGGGATGCATATGATTGTTGCAATTTTACTCCAACAAAGACCTCGACCCAAACACCGACAAAGTCTGCCATGACCACCACTCCACCTCCAATCCCACAAATCGACTGCACGAATCCGCCTAACGAATTGACCAGCATTTATTGTAACATAACAAATGGCACAATTAAGGTGAATAGCGGAAATGTGGGGCAGTTGGCGAATCTCACGACGGCTTCAGTGAATACCACGAATACTAACGATGTCTATATGGCTTCGACGATTTTGTCTAATTTGACCGAAGTTAGGAATATTACGAAGAATGATTTCAACTCTGTCGCGAATTTGACCGATACGATTGTGGATGCGCCGGAAAATACGTTCAAAGATAGTGATGCTTATAAAATTGGTGAGGTGTCAACGACGCAAAGGTAAGCTTGATTTAAAAAAGTTAGTTACAGTGCTCTCTCAATATAGTGACATCTTGATTTAGTGACACCAGCCTTCAAAAAACTTCGTTTTAAAGCACACTTTCGTATTTTTTTTTGCACAAATTAACCATTTTTCATTTGGCCATCCTGAAAATTGTAGCAGGGGAACCTTTTCCCCATTTTCTTATTGCTGGGATTTTTTAGAGAGGAATCTGTTTGGCCTAATTTTTTTAATTTTTAGTATCCTAAATAGCATAAACAAGCTCATTACATATGCTCCTCCGAATTCTTGTTTCAACGATGGAAAAAATCTGGGGTTGTGTAAACAACCGATAAATTGTTCCTCTCAAGAAACTGTGTATACTGGTTTTGTTGATGACGGAGAAAGGTTTAGTGAAAACTCGGAAAATATCAATTTTGTTGCTTCTATACAAATTATTTATACTTCAGAGTGTGGAGAAAGTAAGTGTTGAAATATACTCTCCCTCTCTAGTGGCGTGGGGAGGGAAGAGTCCCGGGCACGGGTACTCGCAAGGACGTAGCTGGGAACAAAAATTGGGGACCGGTGCCTAGAAATTTGTCAATTAAAAATGACGTTTTCCGATTTACGAAAAAAATGACGTTTTTCAATAAAGTGCCCCCATGCCTGGCGACCAGCTACGTCTTTGGGTAATCCCTCCAATATGGCCTGGCACTGCATCCCCAGATATGATTCTATAATGTGGGGAGGGGGCACAGATTTGCATCCCTCTTTGAACTTGGAAGAAAATTTAAAAAACGACCCCCCAACATTTTTTTTCTTTTTTTAACATAAAAATTTTCAGATATTAGCGCCCACTATGCAATCTATCGCAACATGAAACTTTTTCAAAATTCTTTAAGCTCGAATGCTGATTCTGGCGGTGTCGACTCGAAGCCTCTTGAAAATAGCACTGATCTACAAGATCGTTGCTACTTGGGGTATTTGAGTCAAAATCAAGAAGTTCTTTCAGCTGGGGTAATAAAAGATAATGGTCGCGGGGATTTTTACAGCATAAAGGCTGCTAGCGGTCAAGTTAATGTGCTGGTTAAGATAGTCTATAGAAAGGATATGGTAGGTTTTTGATGAAAGTATCTCCTCCTCATGGTTATGCACTCTCAGCCTGATAAAGTTACCCCCTCAAGTGAACCCAAAATTTAGTTTGTTACTGACAAGAAAAGAATGTTTTGCCAAAAATTCCATTTTTATTATTTTACCCCCCCCCCCCCCTCCCCAATGTGATTTTTGGCCAAGAATGGTTATTTGTGACTCAAAAAATCAATTTTTTATATCAAAAACAGTCATTTTTTAGTCAAATTTTCCAATCTTCTTGCTCTTTTCAGATCACCAAACCCCTCCATGGTCAAGTCAAAGCCGTGACTTGGACCAATCAAGGTGGGTGGTCCAAACAAACATATGGTGTGGAAGAATCTGACACTGAATGGACAACTACCTTCAATGGTACTGGCGATCATGCTGTAGTGACAGTAAGGCCTTTCCCTCCCCGATAAATTAAGAATTTCAAAAAATAAATTTTTCTAGGATGGTCGAGAAACCGAACCAGCACTCTGCTCCACAGCCTTGGTCATTATTTCATATATAATCAACTCGCTATCGCTGATCGCGGTTGTTGTAATCAACATTGTTTTTATATGGAGGTGGTTTGAATTTTGGAGATGGAACCTTTCCCATCATTTTTGGGTGGGGAGAGGCCCTTTTTGGAAGTTCCTTCTCCACATACCATCCAGATCAAATATCGTTACTAGACTGTGAAACAACCCGTGCGGTCCGACGGTCTGCGATCCGCTCAGGTTGTTTCTGAAACAGGGCCACTGCACTTGACTAACAATTTAACTTTTTAGATACACTAGATGGAAGAAAAGAAGGATTGAAGATGAAAATCCCAACCCTGAATCAGGAACACACCCTGTTCCTGAATCAACGACAGACAATCAGCAACCCGAGGAAACTGAACAGAATAAAATCACCTTATTCGCATACAACTTTTTATTAATAATATTCTACTTATTATACTCATTTCTCCAAGATAAAGGTCATTCTGGGACCGGATTTTGCTATGCGATAGCTGGATGTACTTACTGGCTTTTATTGTTGTAAGTAGGGGTTGACAGTTACCCTCTCCCTCCCCTATTGTCGGGAACGTGAGCCCTCGGGGAAGCGGCCCCAGATCCTCAGTCTCCAAGTAAAACCAAAGAAATGTCCCTATGCACCCAAAATTTTTGACACCTCCAAGTCTCCACTTATATCTAGTAGTATTTATTTTAGGTGTATTTTCATAAAAATGTTTCAAGCATTCGAATTATTAAAGCCTTTTATGGAAGGAAGCTGGTTGGAGAAACCGTATAAAATTTTTATTGGATGGAAGGTGTCATTAAGTCTGTCATTTTGTAAGTTATCTAGTCACATTTCTCACCAAGGCAAAAAATCATCACCCATGGTGCATTGGTAAGTGTCTCGCGTTAGCTGAAAGAGGGATCATTCCCGTCGGTGTCATAAACATTGATTGATTCAACAAGGTTGTTAGGGTGAATCCTCTATAAAAGTGGTTGAGGGGCTTCTTTAAACGACTTTTTTAAGACAAAAACATTTTGACCCTGAAGGGGTTGCTCCTTCTACCATTTGTGTGTAAAATCAGACGCTTACCACTGCACTATGAGTGATAAAGCTTCCTATTAACGAGAAGTGCTCTAGATTGAAGTTTTGAGCTGATATTTGAGTTAGGAGGAGGGAGTATGACACTTAAAAAAATTCAAACACGCCACAATTTTTAGTAGCTGCCACAATTTTAATTGCAGTTTTTGCCATCATCATTCCGAATTTTTTCAAAAGAGACGACAATTTGTAAGCAATCTCTTATGCAAATTTAAAAAAATTCACCCCTACTTTTTTAGCTGCTGGATCCGATCGGACTACATCTTTCCGGCTGTTGTTTTACCAATGTGTTTTCTCCTGGCAGATTTTATCATTTTTCTTTTCTTGGTGACCACCTGCTTCATACAACCGGATTTTGGAAAACTGAACAAGAAAAAGAAGAAAAATGGGATTGACGTGAAGAAAAAGTTTGTAAACACAAAGAAAAAACTGCTAGCCGCGGGTATTGGACAAGTTGTTGTCTCGCTGCCATGGGTATGTTAACACTACTTCAAGATTAAAATTAGGGATCAGCAATTCAGTGACCATATGGTGTAGTGGTCCGATGCGCTGCCAAGAAGTTCGGAATCACTTGCACTAGCATAGTTCGATGCCACCTTGTATTCAAAATACTTTGCAGGAACCTGTGATCTATCGGGGGTCAAAAGAAGTTATAATTAAACTCTTTAGATGCTTCAATACCTCTCCCTATACACATCCGGACCAACTATATGGCATGGCTTATTTGTCCTCTTAAATGGCTCCCGTGGGATTATTCAACTAGCATTGTTAACCTATGTGAGGTATCTCACAGAGAAGGAAAAGAAGTCTGACCCTGATAAAAAGAAGGAAACTGATAAGGGTACAGAAAATAGTTTGCCCATAAGACGAAGAAAATCTACGGAAGGGACACCATCTACACAAAATACAAACGCTGAATTTCATCGGGAAGATTCTTCCCCGACATTGACAATTGGAAATTCTGATATAGGGGTAGGTTGAGGGGTAAATATTGCTAAATCTGATATTTTAATTTTAGCCGCATCTGGAAAAGCTGTTTGTAGGCCATCAAATCGATGGCCTATCCGAGTCGATATTTACTTCCACAAATTCCGAGTATACATCTGTATCTGGTGGAAAGTAAGCTCCTTGTTCCAAACTTTCCAATACCACATCAAATTTTAGAAAAATAAAAATTTTCGTCTACATCCTAGTGAAAGAAAAAGATTCGAACAAAACACAATGCACTCAATTTGATCTCAATATTCCCAGCAACTCGACTATTGTAGCCACCGGAAACAAAATCGTCAAAAGGCTACGATTGGATACCGATTTTGTAGCGATTGAAAAGTGTGAAGAGTTCTTGCCACAATTCGAAGTATGTAACAATACTAACTTGGAGAGCAGCACCTAATCCGGGAGTGGCATGGGTGGAGGTGGCTACCCAGTAGAGAGATGGATCAACTAGGGAAGAGTATCACTCTAAAATCATAATAAAAATATTATGGTTTTTTGTCCTATAATGAGGGGGACATCTAAAGGGGGCACGACACCTGACACCCAAAACCAAATCCTGGAACCGCTGATTTTACTTTCAATCTCCAAATTTAGGCCTGGTCCGAGATCCATCCATTCAACCACCACACCACTTATATCAAAGATGGTGCTAAATACCAGTTCACGTTGATTTCAAGTCGCTTAATACATACCGTTCCGACTTCCTTGAATACAACTTCAACCGAGATATCACCATCGAGCACATTCAGCTTGGTCAGATCAACTTATCCGATCGAGTCGGAACAAGAAATCTCTGTGGCCAGCTTTTTTTGAATCCGAGAAATTTTCAGATTCCTCGCACATTTTTACCCCAAAAGGGGTCGTGTTTAGACAAAAATCTCATTTTTGCGACTTATTGCTTCAATATTAATACGCCTTCCTTGAACCAGGGAAGCGTTTTTTCGCTTCGAAAATCTCAAATTCAGATTTCCCGTGTATTTTTACCCTTACTACAATTTTTATATAGACACCTATAGAAAGTTTTGGTCATTTTTTATGTTATTACCAGTTAACGATATTTTTTGTTGATAAATAATAATAAATCTTTTGAACTTTTTCCGCCTGTCATCAAGGTATCCTTTAATCATTCTGATTTCATTCAGCTATATCAAAGATCGTGTAAATACCAGTTAACATCGTCAACGTGTTTCCCGCATCAAATTACCCCTAATCGGATCATTTTTGAGAAAATTTTGAAAAATAAAATTTTTCGATTTTATAGGTTGTTTTCTCGGGAAATCACGAGCTCAGGGTTTTGAACAAAAAATACGTAATTTTCAAAATGCTACTTCTCCGCCAAATTAACAGATTTTTGAGAAATTTTTTCGCAAAAATGAAGAGGAAATCTAGCTCTATAACACCAAGGTCTCCAATTTTGCAAATTTTGCTTTTTTCGTGAATAAAATGTTGATGTTGTAGAGCTAGATTTCCTCTTCATTTTTGCGAAAAAATTTCGCAAAAAGTCTGTTAACTTGGCAGAGGAGTAGCATTTTGAAAATTACGTATTTTTCAGAAAAATTTTCTTTACTTTTTTTGCCTGACTTTCAATATTAATTTATTAAATAGCACTCATCCTCAAATATTCCTTTCACAAATGGCTGTCCTCAAATGTCCCGTCATCGAATGCCCCATCCTCAAATGTCCGTCCTCAAGTGCCCGTCCTCAAGTGTCAAGTCCTCAAATAGCCATCCTCCGTTTAAAAAAAATCAGCGCCGGAGACGTTAAAATAGCTGAGATACGGCGACCCCTTTGAAAAACCCTTAAAAATTGAAAAAATTTAATTTTTAAATTTTTTAAATTTAATTTTTTCAGGGTGTACCCTAAATTTGTTTGTTTCCTGCACACCTACCCCCTAAAGAAAGAGCTATGACATATCCACTTAACTATATGATCTGGTTTTCCCACTTCTGTGGAAGCAAACAATTTTTTTCCTCGAAAAAAAATTTGCTTCATCGAAGTTTTTTCAAGGGGTCAAATTTGTACTTTAAAAATTAATTTCATAATATTTTTTGTACAAACAAAGGGAAATAGATTTTTGTTTAGTTGTGCCTTATCACTTTATTGAAATTTTTGTTCGCTCATCGGTTTATTGTTCTCGGTATGACAATCCGAATTTACAACTAAAAAATTTTTTCGATGTGCACAAGTCTCAGTTATCAGTGCCACATAAAAAATATTGGCACTATACAAATGAGCCATAACTTCTTCATTTTTCCTTGTTTCCAGTTGTTATTTTATTATTGCAAGTAAAAATTTGTATCATTTTGGTCTTAATTAAATGTCGAAGAATGATTTTAAGCTATATTATTTTCATGATTTATTTACATTTTATGACAAAGACTTATGGTCAATTACAAGGTAAGAATAATCAAGAAAAGTATACCCCCTCTCCATAAAAGCCTGAGCGATGGAAGCCCACTTGGTTTTAAATTGAAAAAAGTGCTAACGGTTTTTCGAAAAAAATTCAAAAATTTGAAAAAGTTCGAAAAAATTGAAACAAAAAATTTTATACATTATGATTACGTAATCATTAACCTGACCCCCCCCCCCCGTAATCATTTGGCTACCCCTCCCCCTACGTGATTACGTAATATCTGGATGACCCCTTATAGAACTAGGACAATATCCTAAAGTGTTCTTCCACTATGAATAACAAGATTAGATGGAATTCTCGTCGTAGTTGTCACTCACATGATGACTGACTGTCATTGTGATGCAAAGAGAGTTAGTCGGGGAAAGTGGGACAACCGCCGCTAAGAAAAGAAGAGGGGTTATGATGTAATCGGGCTTGCAGATCCGGATACTATACTCTTCACACATCAATGCATACCCACTTCCTCCCCAGTATAGTCTCTTGGGGGTGCAGAAAATTGCTCACGCGCCATTTTTTAAGGATGCTCTGTCCCAAACATCACTTCAACGACTACAACTACTATGACAACTACACAAACCACTACATCTGAAAAAGTTACAACTCCATTTTTCATTAATACTACTTTACCAAATACAACTGTTAGTGCAACAACACCAACTGTAACAACAACAAATGCTACAACACCTCTAATAACTACTCCTACTACCGCAATCACAAATACAACCACTGTGACAACTACACAAACCACTACATCTGAAGAAGTTACTACACCTGAAGAAATTCCTACACCTGAAGAAATTACTACACCTGAAAGAGTTATTACTATACCTGAAGAAGTTATTACTACACTTAAAGAAGTTACTACACCTGAAGAAGTTACAATTGAACAAGTTATTACAACTGAAAAAGTTATTACAACTGAAGTTACTTCACCTGAAGAAGTTATTACAACTGAAGAAGTTACAACTTCATTTTTCATTTCAGAGCTGGGTGATAGTCAACAAGTTTCGTTCAAAAATTTTCTCAACTTTTTCAAATTTGATGCTGATAATAATTTTCCTTGTCCAGGAAATATTACATTTTTCATTGACCAGTCTACTCAGATGTCCAATCGAACATATATAGTATGAATTTCAGTTTTTCATACTATGGAAAAACTCATTATGTTTTTTCATATTATGAAAAAAAATATTATGTTAAAAAAATTATGAAAAGAAAACAGTTCATCCCGTGGTTAAGTGGCAAACGCCTCACTTTGCACTCAAACGGTCGAGGGTTCGATTCCGCCATGGTCAAAATCTTTATGACGTCAAAAAAAGTTGTTAAAACAAACTTCTCATATAATTGTTCATAGAATTTTCGTCTTGCATTGGTTTCTATCCACTTAACCATACCCCTTGCGGGATCGAGCTCTCGATCATATGGCTAAGTGGATAGTTTTTCTAGGGAAAAATGAAAGGCAAAAATTCTATATCTTAATTTATGGGGGTTTTCTTTAACAACTTTTTTCGAATCGACCAAACAAAATTTTCGTTCTAGTGGGTTCAAACCCTCGACCATGTGTGCAGAGCAAGATGCTTGCCAAATCACTATGGGCTATGTTTTTTTCTTTTCGGGAAATGCCCTGTATATAATATTTCAAACCATTTAGGCAATGATAAATTTCCTCACGACACAAGTTTTCCCCCGGTGGAACCATTTCGAAAGTTTAACTATTTATGGGTATTGGCAAAGCCCAAATATGACATATGGTTCAAATTTTGTATACTTGAGTAATGTTACAGACTTTATAAACACTTTATTTTATGGACACAACTATAATCCTATGGGTGTTGGATCTTCACTGGAATTGTAGGATTCTTAAAATAAAAAAAACCATCTCAACAAGATCATTTTTCACAAGTCTTTATCTAGAAAATGAATTTTCGGCTGATTTTTTGCTTAAAGGGGGAAGGGGGTAACCTTGAAAAAAATTTTGGCTACCCCTCTCCACCTACGATCATTTTAGTGCTCTTTCCACTGCCGTAAACAATAGCTTCAATAATATGAACAGCTCATATATAATCTTTACTACAGCCAACAATACTTCCGATATCAAAAATGCTGAGCCGTATGCCAAAAATTTAACCATCACCCAAAGAAAACTTTCATTCATTCTCATGGAAGATGCTGATGAAGATTCCATAACCACTTTGCTATCACCAAATGTGATCTTTTTCAACCACAGCATCAATGGCACTTCTGGCAACATTCATGAACTTTTATGGGATGCATATGATTGTTGCAATTTTACCACACCCCCGCCAACGATCTCGACCCAAACACCGACAAAGCCGGCCATGACCACTACTCCACCTCCAATCCCGCAAATCAACTGCACGAATCCGCAAAACGACTTGACCAGCCTATATTGTAACATAACAAATGGTACAACTAATGTGAATAGCGGAAATGTGGGGCAGTTAGCGAATCTCACGACGGCTTCAGTGAATACCACGAATACAAATGATGTCTATATGGCTTCGACGATTTTGTCTAATTTGACCGGAGTTAGGAATATTACGAAGAATGATTTTAACTCAGTCGCGAATTTGACCGATACGATTGTGAATGCGCCGGAAAATACGCTCAAAGATAGTGATGTTTATAAAATTGGTGAGGTTTCGACGACGCAAAGGTAAGCTTGATTTAAAAAAGTAAGTTACAGTGCTCCCTCGATATAGTGACATCTCGATATGGTGACATCACCCTCCCAAAAACTTCGTTTTAAAGCACACTTTCGTATTTTTTTGCACAAATTTGTATTTTTTTGCACAGAATCATTTTGTTGTCATTTTTAGCCTTTTAAATGAGCACTCCGACGCAAAAACGAAAAAGAATTATGCTTGAGACGAAGCTAATAATTATTACTAATGTGACCAACGGTACTAACAAAAGCGAATTATCGAGGACATATGGAATTCCCCGATCGACTATTATACGAATTTTTCAAGAGCAGAATAAACGTCTGGAAGCCGGCGAAGCGGAATCTAATGCAAAGCGGGTACGACTGAAACTCGAAAACATCTTGAGATGGAAGAATCACTTCTAAAGTGGCTGAAGCGGCAGAGAAGCAAAAACATTCCTGCTCGAGCACCCAAAAGATGTCGCTCTGAACAACATTCTTTTTGCCGAACACTGCAACAGCTTCTCAAGTACGTTAATTTTTCGTTGATTGTATGGACCTTTTTTTAGCGATCAAGAGTTATCAAAAATGTTAAAGTCCACTACCGAAAGTTATTGTTACGAGAGCAAATCGCGAAGAATGATGAAGGAAAAGACTTCTGTCCGAACCTCCTTCAGGCGCTACGCTTCTCTAAAAGCGCGTGGGAATCAGTTAAGTCGGCGATGGTGAGAAATTGTCCAGGAAGGCTGGTTTCGTGACCGAAGAAGAAGAGATAAGCCTTCCATTCTCTTTCTTACCGAAGTTTTATTTTTTAGACAGTAGAAGATCTAGAAGTGGACGAATTGATTGGACACTTTCACCAGCTGCAGATTCAAACGAAGTCGAAGAAAGTACCTGGTTACTCGATTATCTAGACGTTGACCGAGAATTGTATATGGCGGAGAACCAGTCTTTAGCCCAAATTGTTGGTACTCAAGAGCCGTCTGAATGTGAAGAAGTGGAATTCGATGAAGATGCCTGAAGTCATCCAGCGATATTTAATATAGTATCTCGTTAATTGTATAATTGTATTTTTGTTGTTTACTTTGTTAAATTTTGTCTTATAAAATTTTGGCAATGTTTTTTTAGGCTATCCTAGTGTATGAAACAAATACAAAGGTGAGCAGCCCAAAGATCTGCTCGAAATTTTTGAAAATTTTTTGATACAAGATGGGCCGTTTAGGTGCCGGGCGGTCCTAAAAAGTGGGCCGGACCGAGGCCACCATTTTTATGGCCCAGTCTATAAAAATCGCGGCCCTGTCTTTGTTTTACCACAAAAAATGAGATTTTTTGACCAAAAATGCTGTTTTTAACCATTTTGTCCAAAAATGACAGTTCTTCCCAAACCATTTAGCCATTCTGAAAATTGCGCAGAGGAACCTATTTCTCATTTTCTTATTGCTGAGATTTTTTAGAAACGACCCTGTTTGGCCTAATTATTTATTTATTTTTAGTATCCTAAATAGCATAAACAAGCTCATTACATATGCTCCTCCGGATGCTTGTTTCAAGGATGGTAAAAATCTGGGGCTGTGTAAGCAACTGATGAATTGTTCCTCTCAAGAAACTGTGTATACTGGTTTTGTTGATGACGGAGAAAGGTTTAGTGAAAATGTTGGCTCGGAAAATAGCAATTTTGTTGCTTCTATACAAATTATTCATACTTCGGAGTGTGGAGAAAGTAAGTGCTGAAATATACTCTCCCCCTCTAGCGGAGTGGGAAGGGAAGAATCCCGGGCATGGGTACCCCCAAGACGTAGCTGTGAACAAAAATTGGGGACCGGTGAATAGAAAATTATCAATTAAAAATGACGTTTTTTCCGATTTTCGAAAAAATTACCCTTCAAAAATGACATTTTTCAGAAAAATGCTCCCATGCCTGACGGCCAGCTACATTTTTTAATACTTCCTCCAATACGGCCCGGGCACTACTCCCCCAGATACGATTCTATAATTACAAAGAGGGAAGGGCTAAGATTTTATCCCTCTTTGAGCTTGGAAGAAAATTTAAAAAAAGCGACCCCCACCCAACATTTTTTCATTTTTTTGACATAAAAAATTTCAGACATTAGCGCCCACTATGCAATCTATCGCAACATGAAACTTTTTCAAAACTCGCGCTCGAACGCCGATTTAAGCTCGAATGCCGATTTAAGCTCGAATTCTGATTCTGGTGGTGTCGACTCGGAGCCTCTTGAAAATAGCACTGATCTACAAGATCGTTGCTACTTGGGGTATTTGAGTCAAAATCAAGAGGTTCTTTCAGCTGGAATAATAAAAGATGGTGATCACGGGGATTTTTACAGCATAAAAGCTGCTAGCAGTCAAATTAATGTGCTGGTTAAGATAACCTATAAAAAGGATATGGTAGGTTTTTGGTGAAAGTATCTCCTCCTCATCATGGTTATGCATTTTCAGCCTGATAAAGTTACCCCCTCCCCCTCAAGTGAACCCAAAAATTAGTTGGTTCCTGACAAGAAAAGCGATATTTTGTCAAAAATTTCATTTTTTAGCTATTTTTACGCCTCTCTTAAATATATTTTTGATCAAAAATGGTCATTTGTTACCCCAAAAAATCAATTTTTTATAGCAAAAATGGCCATTTTTAGTCAAATTTTCCAATCTCTCTTGCTCTTTTCAGATCACCAAACCCCTCCATGGCCAAGTCAAAGCCGTGACTTGGACCAACCAAGGTGGGTGGTCCAAACAAACATATGGTGTGGGAGAATCTGACACCGAATGGACAGCCACCTTCAATGGTACTGGCGATCATGCTGTAGTGACGGTAAGGCCTTTTTCTTCTCGATAAATTGAGAATTTTAAAAATAAATTTTTTAGGATGGCCGAGAAACCGAACCAGCACTCTGCTCCACAGCCTTGGTCATTATTGCATATATAATCAACTCGCTATCGCTGATTGCGGTTGTTGTGATCAACATTATTCTTATATGGAGGAGGTCTGAATTTTTAGGGATGGGATCCTTTCCTATCCTCTTTAGGTGGGGAGGTAGTCCCTTCCCTACATACCATCCAGATCAAATATCATTACTGGACCAGTTCATGAAACAATCCGAGTCTCGCGACCCCTTCTGGCTGTTTCTGAAACAGAGCCACTGTACTTGAGCAATTTTAACTTTTTAGATACACTAGATGGAAGAAAAGAAAACTTAAAAAAGAAAATCCCAACCCTGAATCAGAAACACATCCTGGTTCTGAATCAGGGACACACCCTGATCCTGAATCAGGGACACACCCTAGTCCTGAATCAGGGACAGACAATCAGAAGTCCGAGGAAACTGAAGAGAAGGAAGAGAATAATATCACTTTATTTGTATACAACTCTTTATTAATAACATTCTATTTGTTATACTCATTTTTCCAAGATAAAGCTCATTCTGGGACCGGATTTTGCTATGTGATAGCTGGGTGTACTTATTGGCTTTTATTGCTGTAAGTAGGGGTTGACAGGTACCTCCCCCCCCCTAGTGCCGGGAACGTGAGCCCTTGGGGAGCGGCTCCAGGTCCCAATCCTATTTTCAAACACCAACCCAAGCAAAATCAACGAAATGAACCCTATACACCCAAAATTTTTAATACCCCCAAGTCTCCACTTATACTTAGTAGTATATATTTTAGGTGTATTTTCATAAAAATGTTTCAAGCATTCGAATTATTAGAGCCTTATGTGGAAGGAAGCTGCTTGAAGAAGCCGTATAAAATGTTGATTAAATGGAGGATGTCATTAAATTTGTCATTTTGTAAGTTATCTTGTCACATTTCTCACCAAGTCAAAAAATCATCACCTATGGTGCAGTGGTGAGCGTCTCACATTAACTCAAATGACAGAGGGATCATTCACACCACAGTCTTAAAATTGTTGATTGATTCAACAAAGTTGTTAAGGGGAGTCCTCTATAAAAGTGGTTGAGGGGTTTCTTTAAACAACTTTTTTAATAAGGCAGAAACATTTTGACCCTGAAGGGATCGAACCTCAATTTTTGTGTAAAATCGGATGCCACTGCACTATGAGTGATAAAGCTTCCCATTAACGAGAAGTGCCCTAGATTGAAGCTGATATTTGAGTTAGGGGGGATATGATCCTTAAAAAATCTAAACACGCCACAATTTTTAGTAGCTGCCACAATTTTCATTGCAGCTTTTGCCATCACTATGCCGAATTTCCTCAAAAGAGACGATAATTTGTAAGCACTCATGCAAATTTAAAAAAATTCATCTCTACTTTTTTAGCTGCTGGATCCGATCGGACTACATCTTTCCGGCTGTTGTTTTACCAATGTGTTTTCTCTTCGCAGATTTTATCATTTTTCTCTTCTTGGTGATCGCCTGCTTCAAACAACCGGATTTTGAAAAACTTGACAAGAAGCAAAAGGAAAAGAAGAAAAATGGGGTTGATGGGAAGAAAAAGTTTGCAAACGTAAAGAAAAAACTGCTAGCTGGGGGTATTGGACAAGTTGTTGTCTCGCTGCCATGGGTATGTTAACACTACTTCAAGATCAAGATTAGGGGCCAGTAATTCAGTAGCCGATATAGTGCAGTGGTTAGGTGGCTGCCAAGAAGTTTGGAATCACTTGCATTAGCAAGGTTTGATTCCACCTTGCATCCAAAAGACTTTACAGGAAGCTGTGATCGATCGGGGGATCAAAAGAAGTTATAATTAAACACTTTAGATTCTTCAATATCTCTCCCTATACTCATCCGGACCAACTATATGGCATGCCTTATTTGTAATCTTAAACGGCTCCCGTGGGATTATTCAACTAGCATTGTTAACCTATGTGAGGTATCTCACCGAGAAGGAAAAGAAGCCTGACTCTGATAAAAAGAGCGAAACCGATGAGAGTACAGCAAATCGTTTACCCATAAGACGAAGAAAATCTACGGAAGGCACACCATCTAGACTAAATACAAGCGCTGAATTTCATCGAGAAGATTCTTCCCCGACGTTGACAATTGGAAATTCTGATATAGGGGTAGGTTGAGGGGCGAACAATGCTAAATCTAATATTTTAATTTTAGCCGCATCCGGAAAATGAGCGGCTTGTACGTCAAATCGATGGCCTATCCGCGTCGACACTTGCTTCCACAAATTCCGAGTATACACCTGTTGGAAAGTAAGCCCCTAGTCCCTATAAATACAACTTCTCAATACCACATCAAATTTAGAATCATAAACATTTTCGTCTATATTCTATTAAAAGAAAAAGATTCGAACAAAACTCAACGAACTCAATTCGAAATCAATATTCCCAGCAACTCGACTATTGTAGTCACTGGAAACAAAATTCTCAAAAAGTTGCAATTGGATGCCGATTTTGTGGCGATTGAAAAGTGTGAAGAGTTCTTGCCACAATTCGAAGTATGTAGTAATACTACCTTGGGGGGGGGTGTGGAAAACAGCACGCGAGGTCTAACCCGGGAGTGGCGTGGGAGGGGGTACCCAGAGGAGTAGAAGTATCACCCCAAAATCATAAGGGGGAATTCCATTACATCACTGTCAGGGGGTTTGTGAAGAAAATTTGTGAAAATTCGTCACTTTAACAATCCAAATTTAACTCGATTAATTATGCGAATTTCAAAATCTGAGAACCCTGATTTCACTTTCAACCTCCAAATTTAGGCCTGGTCCGAGATCCATTCGTCCAGCCATTACACGACTTATATCAAAGATGGTGCTAAATACCAGTTCACGTTGATTTCAAGTCGCCTACTAAACGTCGTCCTGACTCCCTTGAATACAACTTCAAACGAGATTTCACCATCTAGCACATTCAGCTTGGTCAGACCACCTTATTCGATCGAGTCGGAACAAGAAATCTCTGTGGCCAATCCACCGTATCCGACAGAACCAGAAACCTCACAGCATTATCAACAAGTTTCAACACCAGATTTAAATCAAAGCACATTTTATCCTATAGATAATAGATATAACATGGGTCATGGGGTTTTATCATCTAGACCATACCCAGTGGAATCTGGTCGTGAAGAAGTTTTGGATATACCAAGAAGGGCAGGGCTCCAAAGAGCTCCAATAAGCCAAGATTTGAGGTTAAATCAAGAAGATTCTTCTTCCATAGGTGGCTCTTTGCCTTCGTCAAGAGGGAGATATGATGAAATCCCATTGGAGGATATTTTTGCCGGGTTAGATTTACCTCATGTCGGTATCAATTCTGCTGGTATGGTTGCACATGTGGAAGACGACCACCTTGGCTCAGATGAGAGTCCTATCAGAGAAGAAATTGCACACATACCCTCTATACCAACCAGTATAGAACAAATTCCATCAGCACATGGATCTATATATGATGGAGTTTATGAGCCTATCAGAGATGATCCTATGATATCTTTTGAACTAGCTAGACCATCTAATAGGTCAGAACAAAGTCCATATGACCATATACCGTCTGTATATGACGACGTCTATGAATCTATTGGTGATGGACCAGGTAAGTAGCGAGAGGATGGGGGGGGCCAACCAAACAATTTCCCCCAAGCAAATTGAAAATATCTCACCATACGTGTACAACCCCCAAAAAAATTCGGGGGAGGGGGATCAGGGAAGAATGTACTCTCATAATCTCACTATGAGACTGATTTTAGGCAATAATCAAGCGATGATGGAAGGCATAGAAGACACTAGCCTGACATTAGCTGAAGAACCTGATGAATCTATACCTCAAGGATGTCTCACCACCAGAAATCAGTCTAGCCTTAGCCCTATACCCATGTATGATGAGGCTTATGACCCTGGACGTTATGATCAAGTACCAGTTGAAGCCCTAGAAAATTCCGAGAGACTTATAGAAATTGAGGAGTCCAACCACAGCCACTATTACGACGACGTCACTAAAGCTATTGAATCACTTCAACCCACGATATCAGATGATCTTCAACAACTTGAGCCGTGGTTAAACGAAGATACCAGCCAAGAAAATCCCCCAGAAAGCTCATCACACGAAATATCAGACCAGAAACAAAACGATGAAAATAATCATCCATTTTCAAGCCCAAGCTCATCCCCTGAACAACTGGTGACTAGTCAAAACAATGAAGAAATTTTTCCCACAATTCCAATATCACTGAATACTTTTGAAGGAATAACTAGTCTAACTCCAATTCTTGATATTGAAATGAATGAAGGAGAACAAGGAAATGCTTATGCTGATTGAAGAGATGATTAAAATGGATGAGTATAACAGCAAATCAATGATAAGACGAAATTTTTTATTTCTAAAAATTTACAAATTTACTTGACCAAAAAAAGTTTTATCAAATTCTTAATAAAAAATTGTTTTGAAGGACAGGGGTGTTATTTTTGAATATCGGAAGCCGAGCGCTAGCGTTCGGAGGGGAGAAGAAGAGATGGGTGTGAAGACTTCCGAGCGCTTCTCTCTCCGAGCGTTTACTATACCGAAAGTTTCCTCCTCCGAGCATTTCTTGCACAGTATATATATACTGTGCTAAAAATTACCACAGTATATACTTTGCTAAAAATTATAATATGTCACAGTATAATGAATATATTTACTATATTATAATTCTCCTACCGGTCCCTGTAGTTTGTATTCTATTTCTTTGTATGGTGGGTGTCCTGTGTATGTTTCACAGAGCTGTGTTTATTTTGTGGAAGCGTTTAGTTAATGGTTTTGATTTTATATAATATTAATTTATGTTACAATG
The DNA here is from genome assembly GCA_034698545.1 of Acrobeloides obliquus. Lineage (NCBI taxonomy): Eukaryota > Metazoa > Nematoda > Chromadorea > Rhabditida > Cephalobidae > Acrobeloides > Acrobeloides obliquus. Next base: position 18,687 of record JAQGBS010000366.1, read on the forward strand.
AGTGCTTAAAAACTCCAAGTCAGTCAGGTTTTCACTTGAAGAAGCCGGAACAAAAGAAAGTAGTGCTAATTGGTTTGACAGTGATAAAAAAAGTTATTTCGATCGGGGAATCGAACCCTCGGCCCTTTAAATCAAAATCAAACACATTACCACTAAACTATGAAGGACAAAATTTTCGTTTTTATATTTCAATTAAGTCTCAATAAAAATTTAAAAAATTTTTTGAAACAAACTTTCTTTCAAAAAATTTTTGCAGCATAATATTCCTCACGTACTTTCCGAAAATTATTAACTTAACGTCGACAGAAAAGTGTTAAAATCTAATTACCAGCTATCGATATTTGTTGCTGAAAATCCAATAAATCTTTTTTCCGCTAGTTACCAAGGTATCATTCTGATTGCATTAACTACAGAGCTCTAAAAACTTTCTATCAAATTTTCGCATTAGACAACTTTCACAACGTGAGCACATTTATTAGGCTAATAAAAACAGAACGTTTGCCTTTTATGTCCTTAGGCCCATTTAGAAGTAACTCTTCAAAAATGTCGATCTCATTACCAATGACTAAATATACCTATAAAGACGATGGTTTGGTGTACAATGTGGTGGATGTGATGAAGTTGTACCCCGAGATTTTGAACAATACCTCGTGGAGAGATGCGACTTATCAATATTTAATCGCTTGTAATCAATTTCATCCATACGTTTTTGGTAAGATATCATTTTGAAAGTCCCTAGGTATAAGTATAGGTATATGCATAGGTATAAACATAGGTATGCACACAGAGCATAGTAATTTAAGGGGGAAGTCGGTTCAGAGAGAATGTGCTATGTTTGGCGACCTTTTTTTGGTCGACGCACTCCGCATGCGAAATTTTTTTGTTAAAATCCTTATATGTAAGAAAAGGCTATCGCCGCAGACGAAAAATTTGTTGAGAAATGCTTGTTTTTAAGCTGAAAAAGCTCAGAAAATTGCAATTTTTGTTAAAAAAATGGACGTTTTTAGTGAAAAATCATAATCTCAACAATGAACGTACCGCATGCGGTACGTTTCCATTTTTCGGGCATCATGCGGCTGTATCAGAGTGGGAGGCTACCACCCCTATTTTTCTATGATACAGTCAAACCCCTTTAAGCGGACCCCTCTCGAGGGAGGTCCGCTTAAAGGATTTTAGGAGGGGGTCGCTTATACGGGGGTCCGCTTAAAGGGGTTTAACTGTGCAGATTTAGGTATAGATTCTAATATTAACTATTTAGATATCATCAATGAATCGACACGGACCCCATTTGGTGCGTGTGGAAGCTCTGCCAACATCTATATGAAAATTCGTTATGATGAAATCAAATTTAATGCTGGGTTTTACGAAACAACTAAATAGTCTATGGATATATGGCACCAGTGGTAAAAGCTTTAAACAAACCAATTCTTTTATAACTTATTCAAAAATTTAGTTCGGGTCTATTGACTTGGTTTTTGTCTTATTAACGTTGATGCTAATCCGAGCAAATTTATCACTTCATACACCATATGAAATAAAGGTGTTTTTTCAAAGTCTATTGCTGGTAGTGTTGTTAATAGAAAATTCAACGGTTGAATCAGTTTATTTAATCCAGTAAGTTTGTTCTTAGTCGATCAAGTCCTATCCTTTTTCCTAAAGCCATTTACAAACTTTTAGACGAGCACAATTTACTCGAATGATAAATATGACTTCAGTCGACTATGGGATTTCCATAAATAACATTAGAATCGATAGATTTATGGTGTTTGTCAACCTATCCTTATCATTAGCTATAGCCTTTTTGCGGCTACTCAAGACATTCAATCGATTTTGTGCCATGTATTTCATACATGAGTATTCGAATCTTTTTACCAAGTCTGTCACAAGAAAGATTTGTATCGGTATAATAATGAGTACTATTGTCATGTTTTTACCTTTAGTAGCTTTTACTGGTGATTTTCATTATTTTTTTTCGATTACTCTTGAAATGTTTAGAATCTTGTAAAGTTGAAATCACAACCGGTTCAATTTCCCCATTTACGATTTGCTCTAGTATATTAGCGACTTCATATACGGTTCTACGGATAGTTATAGCCATAATAGGATTTTTGCTAGGTATATTGACGATGATCAAATTTCGTAAATATCTCAAACAGAATACTTAGTCAAAACTAAGAGCCGAACACGAAGAACTTTGATAATACAGGTAAATATTTGTTCTATACTCGATTTTCTAGATTTTTTGAAATTCCTGGTTTTTCCCAAATTTTCAAAAAGTTTTGTTTAGATTTTCTAGACTTTTTAGATTTCATGGATTTCCTGATTTTCCTAGATGTTCTTGATTTTTTGAATTTCCTGATTCTTCTAGATTTTCTCTCGATTTTTAGACAGATCCTCTTGATTTTCTCTAGATTTAAACAAATTTTTACCTATACCTATATTTTAGACTTTCTGTGATTTGATTGATTTTACAGCCATTTTTATCCCATTCTTCGTATACCGATTTATTTATATTTTTCCATACGTGGTCTCAAGAATTGCACCATATATCTACGCACTAAGTCTTGCGTCAACTAAACCATTAACGATGGCTTGTTTTGGAAATTGTATCGATTCGTAAATATATTAGAGTGTTAAACGAAACGTAGATAAGTTTTTTTAGGGTGATCACCCTGTTTTTGCTCAGAAAGATTGTGCAACTTGAAAGAAAGACAGAAGATATTGCCTTGTCTTAGATGAAATAAATTTTTTTCTTAATTTTGTTTATTGTATTATTTATTTAATAATAATTACAGTGGCGCAAAAAACCGCACTTTTGCGATTTTTTGAATTTTTTCCGATTTTTAAAATTTTTTTCAATTTTTTCGATTTATTTATTTTTTCTAATTTTTTTCGAATTTTTTAATATTTTTTTCGAATTTGTCAATTTTTGGCGCAAATCGCACTTTTGCGATTTTTCGAATTATTTCAGGAAAACAACTTTCTAGGGTAATTTTTATGAGAGAAATCGATTGCGCGGATCAGAAAAATATGATGACCCTTTATTTTGATTTTTTCAATTTTTACGGGGGTCCTCCTATTTCCAGACTCACAAGGAATCATCACCCAGAAAATTGTCTTCCCCAGAAAGTTGTCTTCCATAAAAAATTCAAAAAATCAAAAAAGTGCGGTTTTTTTGCGCCACCCTATAATTCTTTTTTAATCTTCGAAACTATTTTTTCATGTTAGTGAAAAAAAAATCGAGTTGATGGAAAAATTCATCAAAAAATTTGTTATCTCAAAAGCAGAGCTACACAAAGGAAATGTTTCCTAAGCATGTGCTATCAATCGAATTATTCTAACAAGTCATTTTCTCAGAAAATTTTTTAGATTTTCTAAAATGTCTATATTCCTAAAATTTTTAGATAATTGCTCGAAAATTTGCAAAAGTACGGTTTTGACGGAAAGTAGTGCTATTTGGTTGGCAGTGATAAAGGTAAAACAAGTTACTTCAATCGGGAAATCGAACCCTCAGCCCTTTAAAGTCAAAGTCAATCACATTACCACTGAACTATGAAGGAGAAAATTTTCGTTTTTACATTTCAATTAATAAAAATTGTATAAATTTTTTGAAACAAACTTTTTTCAACAAAGCATAATATTTCTCATTAAATGTATTTCCCAAAAAACTATTAACTTAATGTCGGCAGGCAAGTGTTAAAATAAATCTAATAACCAGTTATCGGTATTTTTGGTAATAAATCCAATAAACTTTTCACGCCAGTTACCAAGGTATCATCCTAATTTCATTAAAATTAGACTACAGAGCTCTACAAACTTTCTCTCGATCTATCAAAGTTTTAACTTCAGAAGGTACCTCTACTGGGAAAGGGAGATGGGTAAAAACGTCAAAAATTCAAGTCTGTTCTTTGTAAGCAAAATCCCACAAAAGATCTGTTCTTTGTATCCATTTTTGATCATAATCCCGAGGTCTAGGACAAAAAAATAACAGCGGATTTGTGTTCAGTGCCTAGAAGA